>CAMPDV010004121.1:0-38264 GCA_946699065.1 Loxodes magnus | reverse complement strand
ACTTATCATTAGATATTCTTTTCTTACTTTACTTATTCACTTTTCTAATACTTATTACTTCTCAAAGCATACTCCTTAACACTGAAATTCTATCTTCTTTTCTTACTTAACTTCTTCACTTTTCTAATGCTAACTTTCATCTACAAGCATATCTAACAAACCGAATACAGATTCGTAATTATTATATTATTACTAACATTTTGGATATTCTAAATTATATTTTAGTGCTTGCTACGAATACTTATCATTAGATATTCTTTTCTTACTTTACTTCTGTACTTTTCTAAATACTTATTACTTCTCAAAGCATACTCCTTAACACTGAAATTCTATCTTCTTTCTTACTTTACTTCTGTACTTTTCTAAATACTTATTACTTCTCAAAGCATACTCCTTAAAACTGAAATTCTATCTTCTTTTCTTTACTTAACTTCTTCACTGTTCTAATGCTAACTTTCATCTACAGCATATCTTAACAAACCGAATACAGATTCGTAATTATTATATTATTACTAACATTTTGGATATTCTAAATTATATTTTAGTGCTTGCTACGAATACTTATCATTAGACTATTCTTTTCTTACTTTACTTCTGTACTTTTCTAAATACTTATTACTTCTCAAAGCATACTCCTTAACACTGAAATTCTATCTTCTTTTCTTACTTTACTTCCTGTACTTTTCTAAATACTTATTACTTCTCAAGCATACTCCTTAAAACTGAAATTCTATCTCTTCTTTTCTTACTTAACTTCTTCACTTTTCTAATGCTAACTTTCATCTACAAGCATATCTTAACAAACCGAATACAGATTCGTAATTATTATTTTATTACTAACATTTTGGATATTCTAAATTATATTTTAGTGCTTGCTACGAATACTTATCATTAGATATTCTTTCTTACTTTACTTATTCACTTTTCTAAATACTTATTACTTCTCAAAGCATACTCCTTAACACTGAAATTCTATCTTCTTTTCTTACTTAACTTCTTCACTTTTCTAATGCTAACTTTCATCTACAAGCATATCTTAACAAACCGATTACAGATTCGTAATTATTATATTATTACTAACATTTTGGATATTCTAAATTATATTTTAGTGCTTGCTACGAATACTTATCATTAGATATTCTTTTCTTACTTTACTTCTGTACTTTTCTAAATACTTATTACTTCTCAAAGCATACTCCTTAACACTGAAATTCTATCTTCTTTTCTTACTTTACTTCTGTACTTTTCTAAATACTTATTACTTCTCAAAGCATACTCCTTAAAACTGAAATTCTATCTTCTTTTCTTACTTAACTTCTTCACTTTTCTAATGCTAACTTTCATCTACAAGCATATCTTAACAAACCGAATACAGATTCGTAATTATTATATTATTACTAACATTTTGGATATTCTAAATTATATTTTAGTGCTTGCTACGAATACTTATCATTAGATATTCTTTTCTTACTTTACTTATTCACTTTTCTAAATACTTATTACTTCTCAAAGCATACTCCTTAACACTGAAATTCTATCTTCTTTTCTTACTTAACTTCTTCACTTTTCTAATGCTAACTTTCATCTACAAGCATATCTTAACAAACCGAATACAGATTCGTAATTATTATATTATTACTAACATTTTGGATATTCTAAATTATATTTTAGTGCTTGCTACGAATACTTATCATTAGATATTCTTTTCTTACTTTACTTCTGTACTTTCTAAATACTTATTACTTCTCAAAGCATACTCCTTAACACTGAAATTCTATCTTCTTTCTTACTTTACTTCTGTAACTTTTCTAAATACTTATTACTTCTCAAGCATACTCCTTAAAACTGAAATTCTATCTTCTTTTCTTACTTAACTTCTTCACTTTTCTATGCTAACTTTCATCTACAAGCATATCTTAACAAACCGAATACAGATTCGTAATTATTATATTATTACTAACATTTTGGATATTCTAAATTATATTTTAGTGCTTGCTACGAATACTTATCATTAGATATTCTTTTCTTACTTTACTTCTGTACTTTTCTAAATACTTATTACTTCTCAAAGCATACTCCTTAACACTGAAATTCTATCTTCTTTTCTTACTTTACTTCTGTACTTTTCTAAATACTTATTACTTCTCAAAGCATACTCCTTAAAACTGAAATTCTATCTTCTTTTCTTACTTAACTTCTTCACTTTTCTAATGCTAACTTTCATCTACAAGCATATCTTAACAAACCGAATACAGATTCGTAATTATTATATTATTACTAACATTTTGGATATTCTAAATTATATATTTAGTGCTTGCTACGAATACTTATCATTAGATATTCTTTTCTTACTTTACTTCTGTACTTTTCTAAATACTTATTACTTCTCAAAGCATACTCCTTAACACTGAAATTCTATCTTCTTTTCTTACTTTACTTCTGTACTTTTCTAAATACTTATTACTTCTCAAAGCATACTCCTTAAAACTGAAATTCTATCTTCTTTTCTTACTTAACTTCTTCACTTTTCTAATGCTAAACTTTCATCTACAAGCATATCTTAACAAACCGAATACAGATTCGTAATTATTATATTATTACTAACATTTTGGATATTCTAAATTATATTTTAGTGCTTGCTCGAATACTTATCATTAGATATTCTTTTCTTACTTTACTTCTGTACTTTTCTAAATACTTATTAACTTCTCAAGCATACTCCTTAACACTGAAATTCTATCTTCTTTTCTTACTTTACTTCTGTACTTTTCTAAATACTTATTACTTCTCAAAGCATACTCCTTAAAACTGAAATTCTATCTTCTTTTCTTACTTAACTTCTTCACTTTTCTAATGCTAACTTTCATCTACAAGCATATCTAACAAACCGAATACAGATCGTAATTATATATTATTACTAACATTTTGGATATTCTAAATTATATTTTAGTGCTTGCTACGAATACTTATCATTAGATATTCTTTTCTTACTTGTACTTATTCACTTTCTAAATACTTATTACTTCTCAAAGCATACTCCTTAACACTGAATTCTATCTCTTTTCTTACTTAACTTCTTCCACTTTTCTAATGCTAACTTTCATCTACAAAGCATATCTTAACAAACCGAATACAGATTCGTAATTATTATATTATTACTAACATTTTGGATATTCTAAATTATATTTTAGTGCTTGCTACGAATACTTATCATTAGATATTCTTTTCTTTACTTTACTTCTGTACTTTTCTAAATACTTATTACTTCTCAAAGCATACTCCTTAACACTGAAATTCTATCTTCTTTTCTTACTTTACTTCTGTACTTTTCTAAATACTTATTACTTCTCAAAGCATACTCCTTAAAACTGAAATTCTATCTTCTTTTCTTACTTAACTTCTTCACTTTTCTAATGCTAACTTTCATCTACAAGCATATCTTAACAAACCGAATACAGATTCGAATTATTATATATTACTGAACATTTTGGTATTCTAAATTATATTTTAGTGCTTGCTACGAATACTTATCATTAGATATTCTTTTCTTACTTTACTTCTGTACTTTCTAAATACTTATTACTTCTCAAAGCATACTCCTTAACACTGAAATTCTATCTTCTTTTCTTACTTTACTTCTGTACTTTTCTAAATACTTATTACTTCTCAAAGCATACTCCTTAAAAACTGAAATTCTATCTTCTTTTCTTACTTAACTTCTTCACTTTTCTAATGCTAACTTTCATCTACAAGCATATCTTAACAAACCGAATACAGATTCGTAATTATTATATATTACTAACATTTTGGATATTCTAAATATATTTTAGTGCTTGCTACGAATACTTATCATTAGATATTCTTTCTTACTTTACTTATTCACTTTTCTAAATACTTATTACTTCTCAAAGCATACTCCTTAACACTGAAATTCTATCTTCTTTCTTACTTAACTTCTTCACTTTTCTAATGCTAACTTTCATCTACAAGCATATCTTAACAAACGAATACAGATTCGTAATTATTATATTATTACTAACATTTTGGATATTCTAAATTATATTTTAGTGCTTGCTACGAATACTTATCATTAGATATTCTTTTCTTACTTTACTTTCTGTACTTTTCTAAATACTTATTACTTCTCAAAGCATACTCCTTAACACTGAAATTCTATCTTCTTTCTTACTTTTCTTCTGTACTTTTCTAAATACTTATTACTTCTCAAAGCATACTCCTTAAAACTGAAATTCTATCTGCTTTTCTTACTTAACTTCTTCACTTTTCTAATGCTAACTTTCATCTACAAGCATATCTTAACAAACCGAATACAGATTCGTAATTATTATATTATTACTAACATTTTGGATATTCTAAATTATATTTTAGTGCTTGCTACGAATACTTATCATTAGATATTCTTTCTTACTTTACTTCTGTACTTTTCTAAATACTTATTACTTCTCAAAGCATACTCCTTAACACTGAAATTCTATCTTCTTTTCTTACTTTACTTCTGTACTTTGCTAAATACTTATTACTTCTCAAAGCATACTCCTTAAAACTGAAATGCTATCTTCTTTTCTTACTTAACTTCTTCACTTTTCTAATGCTAACTTTCATCTACAAGCATATCTTAACAAACCGAATACAGATTCGTAATTATTATATTATTACTAACATTTTGGATATTCTAAATTATATTTTAGTGCTTGCTACGAATACTTATCATTAGATATTCTTTTCTTACTTTACTTATTCCACTTTTCTAAATACTTATTACTTCTCAAAGCATACTCCTTAACACTGAAATTCTATCTTCTTTCTTACTTTACTTCTGTACTTTTCTAAATACTTATTACTTCTCAAAGCATACTCCTTAAAACTGAAATTCTATCTTCTTTTCTTACTTAACTTCTTCACTTTTCTAATGCTAACTTTCATCTACAAGCATATCTTAACAAACCGAATACAGATTCGTATTTATTATATTATTACTAACATTTTGGATATTCTAATTATATTTTAGTGCTTGCTACGAATACTTATCATTAGATATTCTTTTCTTACTTTACTTATTCACTTTTCTAATACTTATTACTTCTCAAGCATACTCCTTAACACTGAAATTCTATCTTCTTTCTTACTTAACTTCTCACTTTTCTAATGCTAACTTTCATCTACAAGCATATCTTAACAAACCGAATACAGATTCGTAATTATTATATTATTACTAACATTTTGGATATTCTAAATTATATTTTAGTGCTTGCTACGAATACTTATCATAGATATTCTTTTCTTACTTTACTTCTGTACTTTTCTAAATACTTATTACTTCTCAAAGCATACTCCTTAACACTGAAATTCTATCTTCTTTTCTTACTTTACTTCTGTACTTTTCTAAATACTTATTACTTCTCAAAGCATACTCCTTAAAACTGAATTCTATCCTTCTTTTCTTACTTAACTTCTTCACTTTTCTAATGCTAACTTTCATCTACAAGCATATCTTAACAAACCGAATACAGATTCGTAATTATTATATTATTACTAACATTTTTGGATATTCTAAATTATATTTTAGTGCTTGCTACGAATACTTATCATTAGATATTCTTTTCTTACTTTACTTATTCACTTTTCTAAATACTTATTACTTCTCAAAGCATACTCCTTAACACTGAAATTCTATCTTCTTTTCTTACTTAACTTCTTCACTTTTCTAATGCTAACTTTCATCTACTAGCATATCTTAACAAACCGAATACAGATTCGTAATTATTATATTATTACTAACATTTTGGATATTCTAAATTATATTTTAGTGCTTGCTACGAATACTTATCATTAGATATTCTTTTCTTACTTTACTTCTGTACTTTCTAAATACTTATTACTTCTCAAAGCATACTCCTTAACACTGAAATTCTATCTTCTTTTCTTACTTTACTTCTGTACTTTTCTAAATACTTATTACTTCTCAAAGCATACTCCTTAAAACTGAAATTCTATCTTCTTTTCTTACTTAACTTCTTCACTTTTCTAATGCTAACTTTCATCTACAAGCATATCTTAACAAACCGAATACAGATTCGTAATTATTATATTATTACTAACATTTTGGATATTCTAAATTATATTTTAGTGCTTGCTACGAATACTTATCATTAGATATTCTTTTCTTACTTTACTTCTGTACTTTTCTAAATACTTATTACTTCTCAAAGCATACTCCTTAACACTGAAATTCTATCTTCTTTTCTTACTTTACTTCTGTACTTTTCTAAATACTTATTACTTCTCAAAGCATACTCCTTAAAACTGAAATTCTATCTTCTTTTCTTACTAACTTCTTCACTTTTCTAATGCTAACTTTCAATCTACAAGCATATCTTAACAAACCGAATACAGATTCGTAATTTATTATATTATTACTAACATTTGGATATTCTAAATTATATTTTAGTGCTTGCTACGAATACTTATCATTAGATATCTTTTCTTACTTTACTTATTCACTTTTCTAAATACTTATTACTTCTCAAAGCATACTCCTTAACACTGAAATTCTATCTTCTTTTCTTACTTAACTTCTTCACTTTTCTAATGCTAACTTTCATCTACAAGCATATCTTAACAAACCGAATACAGATTCGTAATTATTATATTATTACTAACATTTTGGATATTCTAAATTATATTTTAGTGCTTGCTACGAATACTTATCATTAGATATTCTTTTTTCTTACTTTACTTATTCACTTTTCTAAATACTTATTACTTCTCAAAGCATACTCCTTAACACTGAAATTCTATCTTCTTTTCTTACTTAACTTCTTCACTTTTCTAATGCTAACTTTCATCTACAAGCATATCTTAACAAACCGAATACAGATTCGTATTATTATATTATTACTAACATTTTGGATATTCTAAATTATATTTTAGTGCTTGCTACGAATACTTATCATTAGATATTCTTTTCTTACTTTACTTCTGTACTTTTCTAAATACTTATTACTTCTCAAAGCATACTCCTTAACACTGAAATTCTATCTTCTTTTCTTACTTTACTTCTGTACTTTTCTAAATACTTATTACTTCTCAAAGCATACTCCTTAAAACTGAAATTCTATCTTCTTTTCTTACTTAACTTCTTCACTTTTCTAATGCTAACTTTCATCTACAAGCATATCTTAACAAACCGAATACAGATTCGTAATTATTATATTTATTACTAACATTTTGGATATTCTAAATTATATTTAGTGCTTGCTACGAATACTTATCATTAGATATTCTTTTCTTACTTTACTTATTCACTTTTCTAAATACTTATTACTCTCAAAGCATACTCCTTAACACTGAAATTCTATCTTCTTTTCTTACTTAACTTCTTCACTTTTCTAATGCTACTTCATCTACAAGCATATCTTAACAAACCGAATACAGATTCGTAATTATTTATATTATTACTAACATTTTGGATATTCTAAATTATATTTTAGTGCTTGCTACGAATACTTATCATTAGATATTCTTTTCTTACTTTACTTATTCACTTTTCTAAATACTTATTACTTCTCAAAGCATACTCCTTAACACTGAAATTCTATCTTCTTTTCTTACTTAACTTCTTCACTTTTTCTAATGCTAACTTTCATCTACAAGCATATCTTAACAAACCGAATACAGATTCGTAATTATTATATTATTACTAACATTTTGGATATTCTAAATTATATTTTAGTGCTTGCTACGAATACTTATCATTAGATATTCTTTTCTTACTTTACTTCTGTACTTTTCTAAATACTTATTACTTCTCAAAGCATACTCCTTAACACTGAAATTCTATCTTCTTTTCTTACTTTACTTCTGTACTTTTCTAAATACTTATACTTCTCAAAGCATACTCCTTAAACTGAAATTCTATCTTCTTTTCTTACTTAACTTCTTCACTTTTCTAATGCCTAACTTTCATCTACAAGCATATCTTAACAAACCGAATACAGATCGTAATTATTATATTATTACTAACATTTTGGATATTCTAAATATATTTTAGTGCTTGCTACGAATACTTATCATTAGCTATTCTTTTCTTACTTTACTTCTGTACTTTTCTAAATACTTATTACTTCTCAAAGCATACTCCTTAACACTGAAATTCTATCTTCTTTTCTTACTTAACTTCTTCACTTTTCTAATGCTAACTTTCATCTACAAGCATATCTTAACAAACCGAATACAGATTCGTAATTATTATATTATTACTAACATTTTGGATATTCTAAATTATATTTTAGTGCTTGCACGAAATACTTATCATTAGATATTCTTTTCTTACTTTACTTATTCACTTTTCTAAATACTTATTACTTCTCAAAGCATACTCCTTAACACTGAAATTCTATCTTCTTTTCTTACTTAACTTCTTCACTTTTCTAATGCTAACTTTCATCTACAAGCATATCTTAACAAACCGAATACAGATTCGTAATTATTATATTATTACTAACATTTTGGATATTCTAAATTATATTTTAGTGCTTGCTACGAATACTTATCATTAGATATTCTTTTCTTACTTTACTTATTCACTTTTCTAAATACTTATTACTTCTCAAAGCATACTCCTTAACACTGAAATTCTATCTTCTTTTCTTACTTAACTTCTTCACTTTTCTAATGCTAACTTTCATCTACAAGCATATCTTAACAAACCGAATACAGATTCGTAATTATTATATTATTACTAACATTTTGGATATTCTAAATTATATTTTAGTGCTTGCTACGAATACTTATCATTAGATATTCTTTTCTTACTTTACTTCTGTACTTTTCTAAATACTTATTACTTCTCAAAGCATACTCCTTAACACTGAAATTCTATCTTCTTTCTTACTTTACTTCTGTACTTTTCTAAATACTTATTACTTCTCAAAGCATACTCCTTAAAACTGAAATTCTATCTTCTTTTCTTACTTAACTTCTTCACTTTTCTAATGCTAACTTTCATCTACAAGCATATCTTAACAAACCGAATACAGATTCGTAATTATTTATTATTACTAACATTTTGGATATTCTAATTATATTTTAGTGCTTGCTACGAATACTTATCATTAGATATTCTTTTTCTTACTTTTACTTCTGTACTTTTCTAAATACTTATTACTTCTCAAAGCATACTCCTTAACAACTGAAATTCTATCTTCTTTTTCTTACTTTACTTCTGTACTTTTCTAAATACTTATTACTTCTCAAAGCATACTCCTTAAAACTGAAATTCTATCTTCTTTTCTTACTTAACTTCTTCACTTTTCTAATGCTAACTTTCATCTACAAGCATATCTTAACAAACCGAATACAGATTCGTAATTATTATATTATTACTAACATTTTGGATATTCTAAATTATATTTTAGTGCTTGCTACGAATACTATCATTAGATATTCTTTTCTTACTTTACTTATTCCACTTTTCTAAATACTTATTACTTCTCAAAGCATACTCCTTAACACTGAAATTCTATCTTCTTTTCTTACTTAACTTCTTCACTTTCTAATGCTAACTTTCATCTACAAGCATATCTTAACAAACCGAATACAGATTCGTAATTATTATATTATTACTAACATTTTGGATATTCTAAATTATATTTTTAGTGCTTGCTACGAATACTTATCATTAGATATTCTTTTCTTACTTTACTTATTCACTTTTCTAAATACTTATTACTTCTCAAAGCATACTCCTTAACACTGAATTCTATCTTCTTTCTTACTTAACTCTTCACTTTTCTAATGCTAACTTTCATCTACAAGCATATCTTAACAAACCGAATACAGATTCGTAATTATTATATTATTACTAACATTTTCATCTACAAGCATATCTTAACAAACCGATACAGATTCGTAATTATTATATTATTACTAACATTTTGGATATTCTAAATTATATTTTAGTGCTTGCTACGAATACTTATCATTAGATATTCTTTTCTTACTTTACTTCTGTACTTTTCTAAATACTTATTACTTCTCAAAGCATACTCCTTAACACTGAAATTCTATCTTCTTTTCTTACTTTACTTCTGTACTTTTCTAAATACTTATTACTTCTCAAAGCATACTCCTTAAAACTAAATTCTATCTTCTTTTCTTACTTAACTTCTTCACTTTTCTAATGCTAACTTTCATCTACAAGCATATCTTAACAAACCGAATACAGATTCGTAATTATTATATTATTACTAACATTTTGGATATTCTAAATTATATTTTAGTGCTTGCTACGAATACTTATCATTAGATATTCTTTTCTACTTTACTTCTGTACTTTTCTAAATACTTATTACTTCTCCAAAGCATAACTCCTTAACACTGAAATTCTATCTTCTTTCTTACTTTACTTCTGTACTTTTCTAAATACTTATACTTCTCAAAGCATACTCCTTAAAAACTGAAATTCTATCTTCTTTTCTTACTTAACTTCTTCACTTTTCTAATGCTAACTTTCATCTACAAGCATATCTTAACAAACCGAATACAGATTCGTAATTATTATATTATTACTAACATTTTGGATATTCTAAATTATATTTTAGTGCTTGCTACGAATACTTATCATTAGATATTCTTTTCTTACTTTACTTCTGTACTTTTCTAAATACTTATTACTTCTCAAAGCATACTCCTTAACACTGAAATTCCTATCTTCTTTTCTTACTTTACTTCTGTACTTTTCTAAATACTTATTACTTCTCAAAGCATACTCCTTAAAACTGAAATTCTATCTTCTTTTCTTACTTAACTTCTTCACTTTTCTAATGCTAACTTTCATCTACAAGCATATCTTAACAAACCGAATACAGATTCGTAATTATATATTATTACTAACATTTTGGATATTCTAAATTATATTTTAGTGCTTGCTACGAATACTTATCATTAGATATTCTTTTCTTACTTTACTTATTCACTTTTCTAAATACTTATTACTTCTCAAAGCATACTCCTTAACACTGAAATTCTATCTTCTTTTCTTACTTAACTTCTTCACTTTTCTAATGCTAACTTTCATCTACAAGCATATCTTAACAAACCGAATACAGATTCGTAATTATTATATTATTACTAACATTTTGGATATTCTAAATTATATTTTAGTGCTTGCTACGAATACTTATCATTAGATATTCTTTTCTTACTTTACTTCTGTACTTTTCTAAATACTTAATACTTCTCAAAGCATACTCCTTAACACTGAAATTCTATCTTCTTTTCTTACTTTACTTCTGTACTTTTTCTAAATACTTATTACTTCTCAAAGCATACTCCTTAAACTGAAATTCTATCTTCTTTTCTTACTTAACTTCTCACTTTTCTAATGCTAACTTTCATCTACAAGCATATCTTAACAACCGAATACAGATTCGTAATTATTATATTATTACTAACATTTTGGATATTCTAAATTATATTTTAGTGCTTGCTACGAATACTTATCATTAGATATTCTTTTCTTACTTTACTTCTGTACTTTTCTAAATACTTTTACTTCTCAAAGCATACTCCTTAACACTGAAATTCTATCTTCTTTTCTTACTTTACTTCTGTACTTTTCTAAATACTTATTACTTCTCAAAGCATACTCCTTAAAACTGAAATTCTATCTTCTTTTCTTTCTTAACTTCTTCACTTTTCTAATGCTAACTTTCATCTACAAGCATATCTTAACAAACCGAATACAGATTCGTAATTATTATATTATTACTAACATTTTTGGATATTCTAAATTATATTTAGTGCTTGCTACGAATACTTATCATTAGATATTCTTTTCTTACTTACTTCTGTACTTTTCTAAATACTTATTACTTCTCAAAGCATACTCCTTAACACTGAAATTCTATCTTCTTTTCTTACTTTTACTCTGTACTTTTCTAAATACTTATTACTCTCAAAGCATACTCCTTAAAACTGAAATTCTATCTTCTTTCTTACTTAACTTCTTCACTTTTCTAATGCTAACTTTCATCTACAAGCATATCTTAACAAACCGAATACAGATTCGTAATTATTATATTATTACTAACATTTTGGATATTCAAAATTATATTTTAGTGCTTGCTACGAATACTTATCATTAGATATTCTATTCTTACTTTACTTATTCACTTTTCTAAATACTTATTACTTCTCAAAGCATACTCCTTAACACTGAAATTCTATCTTCTTTTCTTACTTAACTTCTTCACTTTTCTAATGATAACTTTCATCTACAAGCATATCTTAACAAACCGAATACAGATTCGTAATTATTATATTATTACTAACATTTTGGATATTCTAAATTATATTTAGTGCTTGCTACGAATACTTATCATTAGATATTCTTTTCTTACTTTACTTCTGTACTTTTCTAAATTACTTATTACTTCTCAAAGCATACTCCTTAAACACTGAAATTCTATCTCTTTTCTTACTTTACTTCTGTACTTTTCTAATACTTATTACTTCTCAAAGCATACTCCTAAAACTGAAATTCTATCTTCTTTTCTTACTTAACTTCTTCACTTTTCTAATGCTATACTTTCATCTACAAGCATATCTTAACAAACGAATACAGATTCGTAATTATTATATTATTACTAACATTTTGGATATTCTAAATTATATTTTAGTGCTTGCTACGAATACTTATCATTAGATATTCTTTTCTTACTTTACTTCTGTACTTTTCTAAATACTTATTACTTCTCAAAGCATACTCCTTAACACTGAAATTCTATCTTCTTTTCTTACTTTACTTCTGTACTTTTTCTAAATACTTATTACTTCTCAAAGCATACTCCTTAAAACTGAAATTCTATCTTCTTTCTTACTTAACTTCTTCACTTTCTAATGCTAACTTTCATCTACAAGCATATCTTAACAAACCGAATACAGATTCGTAATTATTATATTATTACTAACATTTTGGATATTCTAATTATATTTTAGTGCTTGCTACGAATACTTATCATTAGATATTCTTTTCTTACTTTACTTATTCACTTTTCTAATACTTATTACTTCTCAAAAGCATACTCCTTAACACTGAAATTCTATCTTCTTTTCTTACTAACTTCTTCACTTTTCTAATGCTAACTTTCATCTACAAGCATATCTTAACAAACCGAATACAGATTCGTAATTATTATATTATTACTAACATTTTGGATATTCTAAATTATATTTTTAGTGCTTGCTACGAATACTTATCATTAGATATTCTTTTCTTACTTTACTTCTGTACTTTTCTAAATACTTATTACTTCTCAAAGCATACTCCTTAACACTGAAATTCTATCTTCTTTTCTTACTTTACTTCTGTACTTTCTAAATACTTATTACTTCTCAAAGCATACTCCTTAAAACTGAAATTCTATCTTCTTTTCTACTTAACTTCTTCACTTTTCTAATGCTAACTTTCATCTACAAGCATATCTTAACAAACCGAATACAGATTCGTAATTATTTATTATTACTAACATTTTGGATATTCTAATTATATTTTAGTGCTTGCTACGAATACTTATCATTAGATATTCTTTTCTTACTTTACTTCTGTACTTTTCTAAATACTTATTACTTCTCAAAAGCATACTCCTTAACACTGAAATTCTATCTTCTTTTCTTACTTTACTTCTGTACTTTTCTAAATACTTATTACTTCTCAAAAGCATACTCCTTAAAACTGAAATTCTATCTTCTTTTCTTACTTAACTTCTTCACTTTTCTAATGCTAACTTTCATCTACAAGCATATCTTAACAAACCGAATACAGATTCGTAATTATTATATTATTACTAACATTTTGGATATTCTAAATTATATTTTAGTGCTTGCTACGAATACTTATCATTAGATATTCTTTTCTTACTTTACTTCTGTACTTTTCTAAATACTTATTACTTCTCAAAGCATACTCCTTAACACTGAAATTCTATCTTCTTTTCTTACTTTACTTCTGTACTTTTCTAAATACTTATTACTTCTCAAAGCATACTCCTTAAAACTGAAATTCTATCTTCTTTCTTACTTAAACATTCTTCACTTTTCTAATGCTAACTTTCATCTACAAGCATATCTTAACAAACCGAATACAGATTCGTAATTATTATATTATTACTAACATTTTGGATATTCTAAATTTATATTTTAGTGCTTGCTACGAATACTTATCATTAGATATTCTTTTCTTACTTTACTTATTCACTTTTCTAAATACTTATTACTTCTCAAAGCATACTCCTTAACACTGAAATTCTATCTTCTTTTCTTACTTAACTTCTTCACTTTTCTAATGCTAACTTTCATCTACAAGCATATCTTAAACAAACCGAATACAGATTCGTAATTATTATATTATTACTAACATTTTGGATATTCTAAATTATATTTTAGTGCTTGCTACGAATACTTATCATTAGATATTCTTTTCTTACTTTACTTCTGTACTTTTCTAAATACTTATTACTTCTCAAAGCATACTCCTTAACACTGAAATTCTATCTTCTTTTCTTACTTTACTTCTGTACTTTTCTAAATACTTATTACTTCTCAAAGCATACTCCTTAAAACTGAAATTCTATCTTCTTTCTTACTTAACTTCTTCACTTTTCTAATGCTAACTTTCATCTACAAGCATATCTTAACAAACCGAATACAGATTCGTAATTATTATATTATTACTAAACATTTTGGATATTCTAATTATATTTTAGTGCTTGCTACGGAATACTTATCATTAGATATTCTTTTCTTACTTTACTTCTGTACTTTTCTAAATACTTATTACTTCTCAAAGCATACTCCTTAACACTGAAATTCTATCTTCTTTTCTTACTTACTTCTGTCTTTTCTAAATACTTATTACTTCTCAAAGCATACTCCTTAAAACTGAAATTCTATCTTCTTTTCTTACTTAACTCTTCACTTTTCTAATGCTAACTTTCATCTACAAGCATATCTTAACAAACCGAATACAGATTCGTAATTATTATATTATTACTAACAGTTTGGATATTCTAAATTATATTTTAGTGCTTGCTACGAATACTTATCATTAGATATTCCTTTTCTTACTTTACTTATTCACTTTTCTAAATACTTATTACTTCTCAAAGCATACTCCTTAACACTGAAATTCTATTCTTCTTTTCTTACTTTACTTCTGTACTTTTCTAAAATACTTATTACTTCTCAAAGCATACTCCTTAAAACTGAAATTCTATCTTCTTTTCTTACTTAACTTCTTCACTTTTCTAATGCTAACTTTCATCTACAAGCATATCTTAACAAACCGAATACAGATTCGTAATTATTATATTATTACTAACATTTGGATATTCTAAATTATATTTTAGTGCTTGCTACGAATACTTATCATTAGATATTCTTTTCTTACTTTACTTCTGTACTTTTTCTAAATACTTATTACTTCTCAAAGCATACTCCTTAACACTGAAATTCTATCTTCTTTCTTACTTTACTTCTGTACTTTTCTAAATACTTATTTACTTCTCAAAGCATACTCCTTAAAACTGAAATTCTATCATCTTTTCTTACTTAACTTCTTCACTTTTCTAATGCTAACTTCATCTACAAGCATATCTTAACAAACCGAATACAGATCGTAATTATTATATTTTATTACTAACATTTTGGATATTCTAAATTATATTTTAGTGCTTGCTACGAATACTTATCATTAGATATTCTTTCTTACTTTACTTATTCACTTTTCTAAAAAGTAAAGTAAGAAAAGAATATCTAATGATAAGTATTCGTAAGCAAGCACTAAAATATAATTTAGAATATCCAAAATGTTAGTAATAATATAATAATTACGAATCTGGTATTCGGTTTGTTAAGATATGCTTGTAGATGAAAGTTAGCATTAGAAAAGTGAAGAAGTTAAGTAAGAAAAGAAGATAGAATTTCAGTTTTAAGGAGTATGCTTTGAGAAGTAATAAGTATTTAGAAAAGTACAGAAGTAAAGTAAGAAAAGAAGATAGAATTTCAGTGTTAAGGAGTATGCTTTGAGAAGTAATAAGTATTTAGAAAAGTACAGAAGTAAAGTAAGAAAAGAATATCTAATGATAAGTATTCGTAGCAAGCACTAAAATATAATTTAGAATATCCAAAATGTTAGTAATAATATAATAATTACGAATCTGTATTCGGTTGTTAAGATATGCTTGTAGATGAAAGTTAGCATTAGAAAAGTGAAGAAGTTAAGTAAGAAAAGAAGATAGAATTTCAGTTTTAAGGAGTATGCTTTGAGAAGTAATAAGTATTTAGAAAAGTACAGAAGTAAAGTAAGAAAAGAAGATAGAATTCAGTGTTAAGGAGTATGCTTAGAGAAGTAATAAGTATTTAGAAAAGTGAATAAGTAAAGTAAGAAAAGAATATCTAATGATAAGTATTCGTAGCAAGCACTAAAATATAATTTAGAATATCCAAAATGTAGTAATAATATAATAATTACGAATCTGTATTCGGTTTGTTAAGATATGCTTGTAGATGAAAGTGTAGCATTAGAAAAGTGAAGAAGTTAAGTAAGAAAAGAAGATAGAATTTCAGTTTTAAGGAGTATGCTTTGAGAAGTAATAAGTATTTAGAAAAGTACAGAAGTAAAGTAAGAAAAGAAGATAGAATTTCAGTGTTAAGGAGTATGCTTTGAGAAGTAATAAGTATTTAGAAAAGTACAGAAGTAAAGTAAGAAAAGAATATCTAATGATAAGTATTCGTAGCAAGCACTAAAATATAATTTAGAATATCCAAAATGTTAGTAATAATATAATAATTACGAATCTGTATTCGGTTTGTTAAGATATGCTTGTAGATGAAAGTTAGCATTAGAAAAGTGAAGAAGTTAAGTAAGAAAAGAAGATAGAATTTCAGTTTTAAGGAGTATGCTTTGAGAAGTAATAAGTATTTAGAAAAGTACAGAAGTAAAGTAAGAAAAGAAGATAGAATTTCAGTGTTAAGGAGTATGCTTTGAGAAGTAATAAGTATTTAGAAAAGTACAGAAGTAAGTAAGAAAAGAATATCTAATGATAAGTATTCGTAGCAAGCACTAAAATATAATTTAGAATATCCAAAATGTTAGTAATAATATAATAATTACGAATCTGTATTCGGTTTGTTAAGATATGCTTGTAGATGAAAGTTAGCATTAGAAAAGTGAAGAAGTTAAGTAAGAAAAGAAGATAGAATTTCAGTGTTAAGGAGTATGCTTTGAGAAGTATAAGTATTTAGAAAAGTGAATAAGTAAAGTAAGAAAAGAATATCTATGATAAGTATTCGTAGCAAGCACTAAAATATAATTTAGAATATCCAAAATGTTAGTAATAATATAATAATTACGAATCTGTATTCGGTTTGTTAAGATATGCTTGTAGATGAAAGTTAGCATTAGAAAAGTGAAGAAGTTAAGTAAGAAAGAAGATAGAATTTCAGTTTTAAGGAGTATGCTTTGAGAAGTAATAAGTATTTAGAAAAGTACAGAAGTAAAGTAAGAAAAGAAGATAGAATTTCAGTGTTAAGGAGTATGCTTGAGAAGTAATAAGTATTTAGAAAAGTACAGAAGTAAAGTAAGAAAAGAATATCTAATGATAAGTATTCGTAGCAAGCACTAAATATAATTTAGAATATCCAAAATGTTAGTAATAATATAATAATTACGAATCTGTATTCGGTTTGTAAGATATGCTTTGTAGATGAAAGTTAGCATTAGAAAAGTGAAGAAGTTAAGTAAGAAAGAAGATAGAATTTCAGTTTTAAGGAGTATGCTTTGAGAAAGTAATAAGTATTTAGAAAAGTACAGAAGTAAAGTAAGAAAAGAAGATAGAATTTCAGTGTTAAGGAGTATGCTTTGAGAAGTAATAAGTATTTAGAAAAGTACAGAAGTAAAGTAAGAAAAGAATATCTAATGATAAGTATCGTAGCAAGCACTAAAATATAATTTAGAATATCCAAAATGTTAGTAATAATATAATAATTACGAATCTGTATTCGGTTTGTTAAGATATGCTTGTAGATGAAAGTTAGCATTAGAAAAGTGAAGAAGTTAAGTAAGAAAAGAAGATAGAATTTCAGTTTTAAGGAGTATGCTTTGAGAAGTAATAAGTATTTAGAAAAGTACAGAAGTAAAGTAAGAAAAGAAGATAGAATTTCAGTGTTAAGGAGTATGCTTTGAGAAGTAATAAGTATTTAGAAAAGTACAGAAGTAAAGTAAGAAAAGAATATCTAATGATAAGTATTCGTAGCAAGCACTAAAATATAATTTAGAATATCCAAAATGTTAGTAATAATATAATAATTACGAATCTGTATTCGGTTTGTTAAGATATGCTTGTAGATGAAAGTTAGCATTAGAAAAGTGAAGAAGTTAAGTAAGAAAAGAAGATAGAATTTCAGTGTTAAGGAGTATGCTTTGAGAAGTAATAAGTATTTAGAAAAGTGAATAAGTAAAGTAAGAAAAGAATATCTAATGATAAGTATTCGTAGCAAGCACTAAAATATAATTTAGAATATCCAAAATGTTTAGTAATAATATAATAATTACGAATCTGTATTCGGTTTGTTAAGATATGCTTGTAGATGAAAGTTAGCATTAGAAAAGTGAAGAAGTTAAGTAAGAAAAGAAGATAGAATTTCAGTTTTAAGGAGTATGCTTTGAGAAGTAATAAGTATTTAGAAAAGTACAGAAGTAAAGTAAGAAAAGAAGATAGAATTTCAGTGTTAAGGAGTATGCTTTGAGAAGTAATAAGTATTTAGAAAAGTACAGAAGTAAAGTAAGAAAGAATATCTAATGATAAGTATTCGTAGCAAGCACTAAAATATAATTTAGAATATCCAAAATGTTAGTAATAATATAATAATTACGAATCTGTATTCGGTTTGTTAAGATATGCTTGTAGATGAAAGTTAGCATTAGAAAAGTGAAGAAGTTAAGTAAGAAAAGAAGATAGAATTTCAGTTTTAAGGAGTATGCTTTGAGAAGTAATAAGTATTTAGAAAAGTACAGAAGTAAAGTAAGAAAAGAAGATAGAATTTCAGTGTTAAGGAGTATGCTTTGAGAAGTAATAAGTATTTAGAAAAGTACAGAAGTAAAGTAAGAAAGAATATCTAATGATAAGTATTCGTAGCAAGCACTAAATATAATTTAGAATATCCAAAATGTTAGTAATAATATAATAATTACGAATCTGTATTCGGTTTGTTAAGATATGCTTGTAGATGAAAGTTAGCATTAGAAAAGTGAAGAAGTTAAGTAAGAAAAGAAGATAGAATTTCAGTGTTAAGGAGTATGCTTTGAGAAGTAATAAGTGATTTAGAAAAGTGAATAAGTAAAGTAAGAAAAGAATATCTAATGATAAGTATTCGTAGCAAGCACTAAAATATAATTTAGAATATCCAAAATGTTAGTAATAATATAATAATTACGAATCTGTATTCGGTTTGTTAAGATATGCTTGTAGATGAAAGTTAGCATTAGAAAAGTGAAGAAGTTAAGTAAGAAAAGAAGATAGAATTTCAGTTTTAAGGAGTATGCTTTGAGAAGTAATAAGTATTTAGAAAAGTACAGAAGTAAAGTAAGAAAAGAAGATAGAATTTCAGTGTTAAGGAGTATGCTTTGAGAAGTAATAAGTATTTAGAAAAGTACAGAAGTAAAGTAAGAAAAGAATATCTAATGATAAGTATTCGTAGCAAGCACTAAATATAATTTAGAATATCCAAAATGTTAGTAATAATATAATAATTACGAATCTGTATTCGGTTTGTTAAGATATGCTTGTAGATGAAAGTTAGCATTAGAAAAGTGAAGAAGTTAAGTAAGAAAAGAAGATAGAATTTCAGTTTTAAGGAGTATGCTTTGAGAAGTAATAAGTATTTAGAAAAGTACAGAAGTAAAGTAAGAAAAGAAGATAGAATTTCAGTGTTAAGGAGTATGCTTGAGAAGTAATAAGTATTTAGAAAAGTACAGAAGTAAAGTAAGAAAAGAATATCTAATGATAAGTATTCGTAGCAAGCACTAAAATATAATTTAGAATATCCAAAATGTTAGTAATAATATAATAATACGAATCTGTATTCGGTTTGTTAAGATATGCTTGTAGATGAAAGTTAGCATTAGAAAAGTGAAGAAGTTAAGTAAGAAAAGAAGATAGAATTTCAGTTTTAAGGAGTATGCTTTGAGAAGTAATAAGTATTTAGAAAAGTACAGAAGTAAAGTAAGAAAAGAAGATAGAATTTCAGTGTTAAGGAGTATGCTTTGAGAAGTAATAAGTATTTAGAAAAGTACAGAAGTAAAGTAAGAAAAGAATATCTAATGATAAGTATTCGTAGCAAGCACTAAAATATAATTTAGAATATCCAAAATGTTAGTAATAATATAATAATTACGAATCTGTATTCGGTTTGTTAAGATATGCTTGTAGATGAAAGTTAGCATTAGAAAAGTGAAGAAGTTAAGTAAGAAAAGAAGATAGAATTTCAGTGTTTAAGGAGTATGCTTTGAGAAGTAATAAGTATTTAGAAAAGTGAATAAGTAAAGTAAGAAAAGAATATCTAATGATAAGTATTCGTAGCAAGCACTAAAATATAATTTAGAATATCCAAAATGTTAGTAATAATATAATAATTACGAATCTGTATTCGGTTGTTAAGATATGCTTGTAGATGAAAGTTAGCATTAGAAAAGTGAAGAAGTTAAGTAAGAAAGAAGATAGAATTTCAGTTTTAAGGAGTATGCTTTGAGAAGTAATAAGTATTTAGAAAAGTACAGAAGTAAAGTAAGAAAAGAAGATAGAATTTCAGTGTTAAGGAGTATGCTTTGAGAAGTAATAAGTATTTAGAAAAGTACAGAAGTAAAGTAAGAAAAGAATATCTAATGATAAGTATTCGTAGCAAGCACTAAAATATAATTTAGAATATCCAAAATGTTAGTAATAATATAATAATTACGAATCTGTATTCGGTTTGTTAAGATATGCTTGTAGATGAAAGTTAGCATTAGAAAAGTGAAGAAGTTAAGTAAGAAAAGAAGATAGAATTTCAGTTTTAAGGAGTATGCTTTGAGAAGTAATAAGTATTTAGAAAAGTACAGAAGTAAAGTAAGAAAAGAAGATAGAATTTCAGTGTTAAGGAGTATGCTTTGAGAAGTAATAAGTATTTAGAAAGTACAGAAGTAAAGTAAGAAAGAATATCTAATGATAAGTATTCGTAGCAAGCACTAAAATATAATTTAGAATATCCAAAATGTTAGTAATAATATAATAATTACGAATCTGTATTCGGTTTGTTTAAGATATGCTTGTAGATGAAAGTTAGCATTAGAAAAGTGAAGAAGTTAAGTAAGAAAAGAAGATAGAATTTCAGTTTTAAGGAGTATGCTTTGAGAAGTAATAAGTATTTAGAAAAGTACAGAAGTAAAGTAAGAAAAGAAGATAGAATTTCAGTGTTAAGGAGTATGCTTTGAGAAGTAATAAGTATTTAGAAAAGTACAGAAGTAAAGTAAGAAAAGAATATCTAATGATAAGTATTCGTAGCAAGCACTAAAATATAATTTAGAATATCCAAAATGTTAGTAATAATATAATAATTACGAATCTGTATTCGGTTTGTTAAGATATGCTTGTAGATGGAAAATGTTAGTAATAATATAATAATTACGAATCTGTATTCGGTTTGTTAAGATATGCTTGTAGATGAAAGTTAGCATTAGAAAAGTGAAGAAGTTAAGTAAGAAAAGAAGATAGAATTTCAGTGTTAAGGAGTATGCTTGAGAAGTAATAAGTATTTAGAAAAGTGAATAAGTAAAGTAAGAAAAGAATATCTATGATAAGTATTCGTAGCAAGCACTAAATATAATTTAGAATATCCAAAATGTTAGTAATAATATAATAATTACGAATCTGTATTCGGGTTTGTTAAGATATGCTTGTAGATGAAAGTTAGCATTAGAAAAGTGAAGAAGTTAAGTAAGAAAAGAAGATAGAATTTCAGTGTTAAGGAGTATGCTTTGAGAAGTAATAAGTATTTAGAAAAGTGAATAAGTAAGTAAGAAAAGAATATCTAATGATAAGTATTCGTAGCAAGCACTAAAATATAATTTAGAATATCCAAAATGTTAGTAATAATATAATAATTACGAATCTGTATTCGGTTTGTTAAGATATGCTTGTAGATGAAAGTTAGCATTAGAAAAGTGAAGAAGTTAAGTAAGAAAAGAAGATAGAATTTCAGTTTTAAGGAGTATGCTTTGAGAAGTAATAAGTATTTAGAAAAGTACAGAAGTAAAGTAAGAAAGAAGATAGAATTTCAGTGTTAAGGAGTATGCTTTGAGAAGTAATAAGTATTTAGAAAAGTACAGAAGTAAAGTAAGAAAAGAATATCTAATGATAAGTATTCGTAGCAAGCACTAAAATATAATTTAGAATATCCAAAATGTTAGTAATAATATAATAATTACGAATCTGTATTCGGTTTGTTAAGATATGCTTGTAGATGAAAGTTAGCATTAGAAAAGGTGAAGAAGTTAAGTAAGAAAAGAAGATAGAATTTCAGTTTTAAGGAGTATGCTTTGAGAAGTAATAGTATTTAGAAAAGTACAGAAGTAAAGTAAGAAAAGAAGATAGAATTTCAGTGTTAAGGAGTATGCTTTGAGAAGTAATAAGTATTTAGAAAAGTACAGAAGTAAAGTAAGAAAAGAATATCTATGATAAGTATTCGTAGCAAGCACTAAAATATAATTTAGAATATCCAAAATGTTAGTAATAATATAATAATTACGAATCTGTATTCGGTTTGTTAAGATATGCTTGTAGATGAAAGTTAGGCATTAGAAAAGTGAAGAAGTTAAGTAAGAAAAGAAGATAGAATTTCAGTGTTAAGGAGTATGCTTGAGAAGTAATAAGTATTTAGAAAAGTGAATAAGTAAAGTAAGAAAAGAATATCTAATGATAAGTATTCGTAGCAAGCACTAAAATATAATTTAGAATATCCAAAATGTTAGTAATAATATAATAATTACGAATCTGTATTCGGTTTGTTAAGATATGCTTGTAGATGAAAGTTAGCATTAGAAAAGTGAAGAAGTTAAGTAAGAAAAGAAGATAGAATTTCAGTGTTAAGGAGTATGCTTTGAGAAGTAATAAGTATTTAGAAAAGTGAATAAGTAAAAGTAAGAAAAGAATATCTAATGATAAGTATTCGTAGCAAGCACTAAAATATAATTTAGAATATCCAAAATGTTAGTAATAATATAATAATTACGAATCTGTATTCGGTTTGTTAAGATATGCTTGTAGATGAAAGTTAGCATTAGAAAAGTGAAGAAGTTAAGTAAGAAAAGAAGATAGAATTTCAGTGTTAAGGAGTATGCTTTGAGAAGTAATAAGTATTTAGAAAAGTACAGAAGTAAAGTAAGAAAAGAATATCTAATGATAAGTATTCGTAGCAAGCACTAAAATATAATTTAGAATATCCAAAATGTTAGTAATAATATAATAATTACGAATCTGTATTCGGTTTGTTAAGATATGCTTGTAGATGAAAGTTAGCATTAGAAAAGTGAAGAAGTTAAGTAAGAAAAGAAGATAGAATTTCAGTTTTAAGGAGTATGCTTTGAGAAGTAATAAGTATTTAGAAAAGTACAGAAGTAAAGTAAGAAAAGAAGATAGAATTTCAGTGTTAAGGAGTATGCTTTGAGAAGTAATAAGTATTTAGAAAAGTACAGAAGTAAAGTAAGAAAAGAATATCTAATGATAAGTATTCGTAGCAAGCACTAAAATATAATTTAGAATATCCAAAATGTTAGTAATAATATAATAATTACGAATCTGTATTCGGTTTGTTAAGATATGCTTGTAGATGAAAGTTAGCATTAGAAAAGTGAAGAAGTTAAGTAAGAAAAGAAGATAGAATTTCAGTGTTAAGGAGTATGCTTTGAGAAGTAATAAGTATTTAGAAAAGTGAATAAGTAAAGTAAGAAAAGAATATCTAATGATAAGTATTCGTAGCAAGCACTAAAATATAATTTAGAATATCCAAAATGTTAGTAATAATATAATAATTACGAATCTGTATTCGGTTTGTTAAGATATGCTTGTAGATGAAAGTTAGCATTAGAAAAGTGAAGAAGTTAAGTAAGAAAAGAAGATAGAATTTCAGTGTTAAGGAGTATGCTTTGAGAAGTAATAAGTATTTAGAAAAGTGAATAAGTAAAGTAAGAAAAGAATATCTAATGATAAGTATTCGTAGCAAGCACTAAAATATAATTTAGAATATCCAAAATGTTAGTAATAATATAATAATTACGAATCTGTATTCGGTTTGTTAAGATATGCTTGTAGATGAAAGTTAGCATTAGAAAAGTGAAGAAGTTAAGTAAGAAAAGAAGATAGAATTTCAGTTTTAAGGAGTATGCTTTGAGAAGTAATAAGTATTTAGAAAAGTACAGAAGTAAAGTAAGAAAAGAAGATAGAATTTCAGTGTTAAGGAGTATGCTTTGAGAAGTAAGTATTTAGAAAAGTACAGAAGTAAAGTAAGAAAAGAATATCTAATGATAAGTATTCGTAGCAAGCACTAAAATATAATTTAGAATATCCAAAATGTTAGTAATAATATAATAATTACGAATCTGTATTCGGTTTGTTAAGATATGCTTGTAGATGAAAGTTAGCATTAGAAAAGTGAAGAAGTTAAGTAAGAAAAGAAGATAGAATTTCAGTGTTAAGGAGTATGCTTTGAGAAGTAATAAGTATTTAGAAAAGTGAATAAGTAAAGTAAGAAAAGAATATCTAATGATAAGTATTCGTAGCAAGCACTAAAATATAATTTAGAATATCCAAAATGTTAGTAATAATATAATAATTACGAATCTGTATTCGGTTTGTTAAGATATGCTTGTAGATGAAAGTTAGCATTAGAAAAGTGAAGAAGTTAAGTAAGAAAAGAAGATAGAATTTCAGTGTTAAGGAGTATGCTTTGAGAAGTAATAAGTATTTAGAAAAGTGAATAAGTAAAGTAAGAAAAGAATATCTAATGATAAGTATTCGTAGCAAGCACTAAAATATAATTTAGAATATCCAAAATGTTAGTAATAATATAATAATTACGAATCTGTATTCGGTTTGTTAAGATATGCTTGTAGATGAAAGTTAGCATTAGAAAAGTGAAGAAGTTAAGTAAGAAAAGAAGATAGAATTTCAGTTTTAAGGAGTATGCTTTGAGAAGTAATAAGTATTTAGAAAAGTACAGAAGTAAAGTAAGAAAAGAAGATAGAATTTCAGTGTTAAGGAGTATGCTTTGAGAAGTAATAAGTATTTAGAAAAGTACAGAAGTAAAGTAAGAAAAGAATATCTAATGATAAGTATTCGTAGCAAGCACTAAAATATAATTTAGAATATCCAAAATGTTAGTAATAATATAATAATTACGAATCTGTATTCGGTTTGTTAAGATATGCTTGTAGATGAAAGTTAGCATTAGAAAAGTGAAGAAGTTAAGTAAGAAAAGAAGATAGAATTTCAGTTTTAAGGAGTATGCTTTGAGAAGTAATAAGTATTTAGAAAAGTACAGAAGTAAAGTAAGAAAAGAAGATAGAATTTCAGTGTTAAGGAGTATGCTTTGAGAAGTAATAAGTATTTAGAAAAGTACAGAAGTAAAGTAAGAAAAGAATATCTAATGATAAGTATTCGTAGCAAGCACTAAAATATAATTTAGAATATCCAAAATGTTAGTAATAATATAATAATTACGAATCTGTATTCGGTTTGTTAAGATATGCTTGTAGATGAAAGTTAGCATTAGAAAAGTGAAGAAGTTAAGTAAGAAAAGAAGATAGAATTTCAGTGTTAAGGAGTATGCTTTGAGAAGTAATAAGTATTTAGAAAAGTGAATAAGTAAAGTAAGAAAAGAATATCTAATGATAAGTATTCGTAGCAAGCACTAAAATATAATTTAGAATATCCAAAATGTTAGTAATAATATAATAATTACGAATCTGTATTCGGTTTGTTAAGATATGCTTGTAGATGAAAGTTAGCATTAGAAAAGTGAAGAAGTTAAGTAAGAAAAGAAGATAGAATTTCAGTTTTAAGGAGTATGCTTTGAGAAGTAATAAGTATTTAGAAAAGTACAGAAGTAAAGTAAGAAAAGAAGATAGAATTTCAGTGTTAAGGAGTATGCTTTGAGAAGTAATAAGTATTTAGAAAAGTACAGAAGTAAAGTAAGAAAAGAATATCTAATGATAAGTATTCGTAGCAAGCACTAAAATATAATTTAGAATATCCAAAATGTTAGTAATAATATAATAATTACGAATCTGTATTCGGTTTGTTAAGATATGCTTGTAGATGAAAGTTAGCATTAGAAAAGTGAAGAAGTTAAGTAAGAAAAGAAGATAGAATTTCAGTGTTAAGGAGTATGCTTTGAGAAGTAATAAGTATTTAGAAAAGTGAATAAGTAAAGTAAGAAAAGAATATCTAATGATAAGTATTCGTAGCAAGCACTAAAATATAATTTAGAATATCCAAAATGTTAGTAATAATATAATAATTACGAATCTGTATTCGGTTTGTTAAGATATGCTTGTAGATGAAAGTTAGCATTAGAAAAGTGAAGAAGTTAAGTAAGAAAAGAAGATAGAATTTCAGTTTTTAAGGAGTATGCTTTGAGAAGTAATAAGTATTTAGAAAAGTACAGAAGTAAAGTAAGAAAAGAAGATAGAATTTCAGTGTTAAGGAGTATGCTTTGAGAAGTAATAAGTATTTAGAAAAGTGAATAAGTAAAGTAAGAAAAGAATATCTAATGATAAGTATTCGTAGCAAGCACTAAAATATAATTTAGAATATCCAAAATGTTAGTAATAATATAATAATTACGAATCTGTATTCGGTTTGTTAAGATATGCTTGTAGATGAAAGTTAGCATTAGAAAAGTGAAGAAGTTAAGTAAGAAAAGAAGATAGAATTTCAGTTTAAGGAGTATGCTTTGAGAAGTAATAAGTATTTAGAAAAGTACAGAAGTAAAGTAAGAAAAGAAGATAGAATTTCAGTGTTAAGGAGTATGCTTTGAGAAGTAATAAGTATTTAGAAAAGTACAGAAGTAAAGTAAGAAAAGAATATCTAATGATAAGTATTCGTAGCAAGCACTAAAATATAATTTAGAATATCCAAAATGTTAGTAATAATATAATAATTACGAATCTGTATTCGGTTTGTTAAGATATGCTTGTAGATGAAAGTTAGCATTAGAAAAGTGAAGAAGTTAAGTAAGAAAAGAAGATAGAATTTCAGTTTTAAGGAGTATGCTTTGAGAAGTAATAAGTATTTAGAAAAGTACAGAAGTAAAGTAAGAAAAGAAGATAGAATTTCAGTGTTAAGGAGTATGCTTTGAGAAGTAATAAGTATTTAGAAAAGTACAGAAGTAAAGTAAGAAAAGAATATCTAATGATAAGTATTCGTAGCAAGCACTAAAATATAATTTAGAATATCCAAAATGTTAGTAATATATAATAATTACGAATCTGTATTCGGTTTGTTAAGATATGCTTGTAGATGAAAGTTAGCATTAGAAAAGTGAAGAAGTTAAGTAAGAAAAGAAGATAGAATTTCAGTGTTAAGGAGTATGCTTTGAGAAGTAATAAGTATTTAGAAAAGTGAATAAGTAAAGTAAGAAAAGAATATCTAATGATAAGTATTCGTAGCAAGCACTAAAATATAATTTAGAATATCCAAAATGTTAGTAATAATATAATAATTACGAATCTGTATTCGGTTTGTTAAGATATGCTTGTAGATGAAAGTTAGCATTAGAAAAGTGAAGAAGTTAAGTAAGAAAAGAAGATAGAATTTCAGTTTTAAGGAGTATGCTTTGAGAAGTAATAAGTATTTAGAAAAGTACAGAAGTAAAGTAAGAAAAGAAGATAGAATTTCAGTGTTAAAGGAGTATGCTTTGAGAAGTAATAAGTATTTAGAAAAGTACAGAAGTAAAGTAAGAAAAGAATATCTAATGATAAGTATTCGTAGCAAGCACTAAAATATAATTTAGAATATCCAAAATGTTAGTAATAATATAATAATTACGAATCTGTATTCGGTTTGTTAAGATATGCTTGTAGATGAAAGTTAGCATTAGAAAAGTGAAGAAGTTAAGTAAGAAAAGAAGATAGAATTTCAGTTTTAAGGAGTATGCTTTGAGAAGTAATAAGTATTTAGAAAAGTACAGAAGTAAAGTAAGAAAAGAAGATAGAATTTCAGTGTTAAGGAGTATGCTTTGAGAAGTAATAAGTATTTAGAAAAGTACAGAAGTAAAAGTAAGAAAAGAATATCTAATGATAAGTATTCGTAGCAAGCACTAAAATATAATTTAGAATATCCAAAATGTTAGTAATAATATAATAATTACGAATCTGTATTCGGTTTGTTAAGATATGCTTGTAGATGAAAGTTAGCATTAGAAAAGTGAAGAAGTTAAGTAAGAAAAGAAGATAGAATTTCAGTGTTAAGGAGTATGCTTTGAGAAGTAATAAGTATTTAGAAAAGTGAATAAGTAAAGTAAGAAAAGAATATCTAATGATAAGTATTCGTAGCAAGCACTAAAATATAATTTAGAATATCCAAAATGTTAGTAATAATATAATAATTACGAATCTGTATTCGGTTTGTTAAGATATGCTTGTAGATGAAAGTTAGCATTAGAAAAGTGAAGAAGTTAAGTAAGAAAAGAAGATAGAATTTCAGTTTTAAGGAGTATGCTTTGAGAAGTAATAAGTATTTAGAAAAAGTACAGAAGTAAAGTAAGAAAAGAAGATAGAATTTCAGTGTTAAGGAGTATGCTTTGAGAAGTAATAAGTATTTAGAAAAGTACAGAAGTAAAGTAAGAAAAGAATATCTAATGATAAGTATTCGTAGCAAGCACTAAAATATAATTTAGAATATCCAAAATGTTAGTAATAATATAATAATTACGAATCTGTATTCGGTTTGTTAAGATATGCTTGTAGATGAAAGTTAGCATTAGAAAAGTGAAGAAGTTAAGTAAGAAAAGAAGATAGAATTTCAGTTTTAAGGAGTATGCTTTGAGAAGTAATAAGTATTTAGAAAAGTACAGAAGTAAAGTAAGAAAAGAAGATAGAATTTCAGTGTTAAGGAGTATGCTTTGAGAAGTAATAAGTATTTAGAAAAGTACAGAAGTAAAGTAAGAAAAGAATATCTAATGATAAGTATTCGTAGCAAAGCACTAAAATATAATTTAGAATATCCAAAATGTTAGTAATAATATAATAATTACGAATCTGTATTCGGTTTGTTAAGATATGCTTGTAGATGAAAGTTAGCATTAGAAAAGTGAAGAAGTTAAGTAAGAAAAGAAGATAGAATTTCAGTTTTAAGGAGTATGCTTTGAGAAGTAATAAGTATTTAGAAAAGTACAGAAGTAAAGTAAGAAAAGAAGATAGAATTTCAGTGTTAAGGAGTATGCTTTGAGAAGTAATAAGTATTTAGAAAAGTACAGAAGTAAAGTAAGAAAAGAATATCTAATGATAAGTATTCGTAGCAAGCACTAAAATATAATTTAGAATATCCAAAATGTTAGTAATAATATAATAATTACGAATCTGTATTCGGTTTGTTAAGATATGCTTGTAGATGAAAGTTAGCATTAGAAAAGTGAAGAAGTTAAGTAAGAAAAGAAGATAGAATTTCAGTTTTAAGGAGTATGCTTTGAGAAGTAATAAGTATTTAGAAAAGTACAGAAGTAAAGTAAGAAAAGAAGATAGAATTTCAGTGTTAAGGAGTATGCTTTGAGAAGTAATAAGTATTTAGAAAAGTACAGAAGTAAAGTAAGAAAAGAATATCTAATGATAAGTATTCGTAGCAAGCACTAAAATATAATTTAGAATATCCAAAATGTTAGTAATAATATAATAATTACGAATCTGTATTCGGTTTGTTAAGATATGCTTGTAGATGAAAGTTAGCATTAGAAAAGTGAAGAAGTTAAGTAAGAAAAGAAGATAGAATTTCAGTGTTAAGGAGTATGCTTTGAGAAGTAATAAGTATTTAGAAAAGTGAATAAGTAAAGTAAGAAAAGAATATCTAATGATAAGTATTCGTAGCAAGCACTAAAATATAATTTAGAATATCCAAAATGTTAGTAATAATATAATAATTACGAATCTGTATTCGGTTTGTTAAGATATGCTTGTAGATGAAAGTTAGCATTAGAAAAGTGAAGAAGTTAAGTAAGAAAAGAAGATAGAATTTCAGTTTTAAGGAGTATGCTTTGAGAAGTAATAAGTATTTAGAAAAGTACAGAAGTAAAGTAAGAAAAGAAGATAGAATTTCAGTGTTAAGGAGTATGCTTTGAGAAGTAATAAGTATTTAGAAAAGTACAGAAGTAAAGTAAGAAAAGAATATCTAATGATAAGTATTCGTAGCAAGCACTAAAATATAATTTAGAATATCCAAAATGTTAGTAATAATATAATAATTACGAATCTGTATTCGGTTTGTTAAGATATGCTTGTAGATGAAAGTTAGCATTAGAAAAGTGAAGAAGTTAAGTAAGAAAAGAAGATAGAATTTCAGTGTTAAGGAGTATGCTTTGAGAAGTAATAAGTATTTAGAAAAGTGAATAAGTAAAGTAAGAAAAGAATATCTAATGATAAGTATTCGTAGCAAGCACTAAAATATAATTTAGAATATCCAAAATGTTAGTAATAATATAATAATTACGAATCTGTATTCGGTTTGTTAAGATATGCTTGTAGATGAAAGTTAGCATTAGAAAAGTGAAGAAGTTAAGTAAGAAAAGAAGATAGAATTTCAGTTTTAAAGGAGTATGCTTTGAGAAGTAATAAGTATTTAGAAAAGTACAGAAGTAAAGTAAGAAAAAGAAGATAGAATTTCAGTGTTAAGGAGTATGCTTTGAGAAGTAATAAGTATTTAGAAAAGTACAGAAGTAAAGTAAGAAAAGAATATCTAATGATAAGTATTCGTAGCAAGCACTAAAATATAATTTAGAATATCCAAAATGTTAGTAATAATATAATAATTACGAATCTGTATTCGGTTTGTTAAGATATGCTTGTAGATGAAAGTTAGCATTAGAAAAGTGAAGAAGTTAAGTAAGAAAAAGAAGATAGAATTTCAGTTTTAAGGAGTATGCTTTGAGAAGTAATAAGTATTTAGAAAAGTACAGAAGTAAAGTAAGAAAGAAGTATAGAATTTCAGTGTTAAGGAGTATGCTTTGAGAAGTAATAAGTATTTAGAAAAGTACAGAAGTAAAGTAAGAAAAGAATATCTAATGATAAGTATTCGTAGCAAGCACTAAAATATAATTTAGAATATCCAAAATGTTAGTAATAATATAATAATTACGAATCTGTATTCGGTTTGTTTAAGATATGCTTGTAGATGAAAGTTAGCATTAGAAAAGTGAAGAAGTTAAGTAAGAAAAGAAGATAGAATTTCAGTGTTAAGGAGTATGCTTTGAGAAGTAATAAGTATTTAGAAAAGTGAATAAGTAAAGTAAGAAAAGAATATCTAATGATAAGTATTCGTAGCAAGCACTAAAATATAATTTAGAATATCCAAAATGTTAGTAATAATATAATAATTACGAATCTGTATTCGGTTTGTTAAGATATGCTTGTAGATGAAAGTTAGCATTAGAAAAGTGAAGAAGTTAAGTAAGAAAAGAAGATAGAATTTCAGTTTTAAGGAGTATGCTTTGAGAAGTAATAAGTATTTAGAAAAGTACAGAAGTAAAGTAAGAAAAGAAGATAGAATTTCAGTGTTAAGGAGTATGCTTTGAGAAGTAATAAGTATTTAGAAAAGTACAGAAGTAAAGTAAGAAAAGAATATCTAATGATAAGTATTCGTAGCAAGCACTAAAATATAATTTAGAATATCCAAAATGTTAGTAATAATATAATAATTACGAATCTGTATTCGGTTTGTTAAGATATGCTTGTAGATGAAAGTTAGCATTAGAAAAGTGAAGAAGTTAAGTAAGAAAAGAAGATAGAATTTCAGTTTTAAGGAGTATGCTTTGAGAAGTAATAAGTATTTAGAAAAGTACAGAAGTAAAGTAAGAAAAGAAGATAGAATTTCAGTGTTAAGGAGTATGCTTTGAGAAGTAATAAGTATTTAGAAAAGTACAGAAGTAAAGTAAGAAAAGAATATCTAATGATAAGTATTCGTAGCAAGCACTAAAATATAATTTAGAATATCCAAAATGTTAGTAATAATATAATAATTACGAATCTGTATTCGGTTTGTTAAGATATGCTTGTAGATGAAAGTTAGCATTAGAAAAAGTGAAGAAGTTAAGTAAGAAAAGAAGATAGAATTTCAGTGTTAAGGAGTATGCTTTGAGAAGTAATAAGTATTTAGAAAAAGTGAATAAGTAAAGTAAGAAAAGAATATCTAATGATAAGTATTCGTAGCAAGCACTAAAAATATAATTTAGAATATCCAAAATGTTAGTAATAATATAATAATTACGAATCTGTATTCGGTTTGTTAAGATATGCTTGTAGATGAAAGTTAGCATTAGAAAAGTGAAGAAGTTAAGTAAGAAAAGAAGATAGAATTTCAGTTTTAAGGAGTATGCTTTGAGAAGTAATAAGTATTTAGAAAAGTACAGAAGTAAAGTAAGAAAAGAAGATAGAATTTCAGTGTTAAGGAGTATGCTTTGAGAAGTAATAAGTATTTAGAAAAAGTACAGAAGTAAAGTAAGAAAAGAATATCTAATGATAAGTATTCGTAGCAAGCACTAAAATATAATTTAGAATATCCAAAATGTTAGTAATAATATAATAATTACGAATCTGTATTCGGTTTTGTTAAGATATGCTTGTAGATGAAAGTTAGCATTAGAAAAGTGAAGAAGTTAAGTAAGAAAAGAAGATAGAATTTCAGTTTTAAGGAGTATGCTTTGAGAAGTAATAAGTATTTAGAAAAGTACAGAAGTAAAGTAAGAAAAGAAGATAGAATTTTCAGTGTTAAGGAGTATGCTTTGAGAAGTAATAAGTATTTAGAAAAGTACAGAAGTAAAGTAAGAAAAGAATATCTAATGATAAGTATTCGTAGCAAGCACTAAAATATAATTTAGAATATCCAAAAATGTTAGTAATAATATAATAATTACGAATCTGTATTCGGTTTGTTAAGATATGCTTGTAGATGAAAGTTAGCATTAGAAAAGTGAAGAAGTTAAGTAAGAAAAGAAGATAGAATTTCAGTGTTAAGGAGTATGCTTTGAGAAGTAATAAGTATTTAGAAAAGTGAATAAGTAAAGTAAGAAAAGAATATCTAATGATAAGTATTCGTAGCAAGCACTAAAAATATAATTTAGAATATCCAAAAATGTTAGTAATAATATAATAATTACGAATCTGTATTCGGTTTGTTAAGATATGCTTTTAGATGAAAGTTAGCATTAGAAAAGTGAAGAAGTTAAGTAAGAAAGAAAATAGAATTTCAGTTTTAAGGAGTATGCTTTGAGAAGTAATAAGTATTTAGAAAGTACAGAAGTAAAGTAAGAAAAGAAGATAGAATTTCAGTGTTAAGGAGTATGCTTTGAGAAGTAATAAGTATTTAGAAAAGTACAGAAGTAAAGTAAGAAAAGAATATCTAATGATAAGTATTCGTAGCAAGCACTAAAATATAATTTAGAATATCCAAAATGTTAGTAATAATATAATAATTACGAATCTGTATTCGGTTTGTTAAGATATGCTTGTAGATGAAAGTTAGCATTAGAAAAGTGAAGAAGTTAAGTAAGAAAAGAAGATAGAATTTCAGTTTTAAGGAGTATGCTTTGAGAAGTAATAAGTATTTAGAAAAGTACAGAAGTAAAGTAAGAAAAGAAGATAGAATTTCAGTGTTAAGGAGTATGCTTTGAGAAGTAATAAGTATTTAGAAAAGTGAATAAGTAAAGTAAGAAAAGAATATCTAATGATAAGTATTCGTAGCAAGCACTAAAATATAATTTAGAATATCCAAAATGTTAGTAATAATATAATAATTACGAATCTGTATTCGGTTTGTTAAGATATGCTTGTAGATGAAAGTTAGCATTAGAAAAGTGAAGAAGTTAAGTAAGAAAAGAAGATAGAATTTCAGTGTTAAGGAGTATGCTTTGAGAAGTAATAAGTATTTAGAAAAGTACAGAAGTAAAGTAAGAAAAGAATATCTAATGATAAGTATTCGTAGCAAGCACTAAAATATAATTTAGAATATCCAAAATGTTAGTAATAATATAATAATTACGAATCTGTATTCGGTTTGTTAAGATATGCTTGTAGATGAAAGTTAGCATTAGAAAAGTGAAGAAGTTAAGTAAGAAAAGAAGATAGAATTTCAGTTTTAAGGAGTATGCTTTGAGAAGTAATAAGTATTTAGAAAAGTACAGAAGTAAAGTAAGAAAAGAAGATAGAATTTCAGTGTTAAGGAGTATGCTTTGAGAAGTAATAAGTATTTAGAAAAGTGAATAAGTAAAGTAAGAAAAGAATATCTAATGATAAGTATTCGTAGCAAGCACTAAAATATAATTTAGAATATCCAAAATGTTAGTAATAATATAATAATTACGAATCTGTATTCGGTTTGTTAAGATATGCTTGTAGATGAAAGTTAGCATTAGAAAAGTGAAGAAGTTAAGTAAGAAAAGAAGATAGAATTTCAGTGTTAAGGAGTATGCTTTGAGAAGTAATAAGTATTTAGAAAAGTACAGAAGTAAAGTAAGAAAAGAATATCTAATGATAAGTATTCGTAGCAAGCACTAAAATATAATTTAGAATATCCAAAATGTTAGTAATAATATAATAATTACGAATCTGTATTCGGTTTGTTAAGATATGCTTGTAGATGAAAGTTAGCATTAGAAAAGTGAAGAAGTTAAGTAAGAAAAGAAGATAGAATTTCAGTTTTAAGGAGTATGCTTTGAGAAGTAATAAGTATTTAGAAAAGTACAGAAGTAAAGTAAGAAAAGAAGATAGAATTTCAGTGTTAAGGAGTATGCTTTGAGAAGTAATAAGTATTTAGAAAAGTACAGAAGTAAAGTAAGAAAAGAATATCTAATGATAAGTATTCGTAGCAAGCACTAAAATATAATTTAGAATATCCAAAATGTTAGTAATAATATAATAATTACGAATCTGTATTCGGTTTGTTAAGATATGCTTGTAGATGAAAGTTAGCATTAGAAAAGTGAAGAAGTTTAAGTAAGAAAAGAAGATAGAATTTCAGTGTTAAGGAGTATGCTTTGAGAAGTAATAAGTATTTAGAAAAGTGAATAAGTAAAGTAAGAAAAGAATATCTAATGATAAGTATTCGTAGCAAGCACTAAAATATAATTTAGAATATCCAAAATGTTAGTAATAATATAATAATTACGAATCTGTATTCGGTTTGTTAAGATATGCTTTTAGATGAAAGTTAGCATTAGAAAAGTGAAGAAGTTAAGTAAGAAAAGAAAATAGAATTTCAGTTTTAAGGAGTATGCTTTGAGAAGTAATAAGTATTTAGAAAAGTACAGAAGTAAAGTAAGAAAAGAAGATAGAATTTCAGTGTTAAGGAGTATGCTTTGAGAAGTAATAAGTATTTAGAAAAGTACAGAAGTAAAGTAAGAAAAGAATATCTAATGATAAGTATTCGTAGCAAGCACTAAAATATAATTTAGAATATCCAAAATGTTAGTAATAATATAATAATTACGAATCTGTATTCGGTTTGTTAAGATATGCTTGTAGATGAAAGTTAGCATTAGAAAAGTGAAGAAGTTAAGTAAGAAAAGAAGATAGAATTTCAGTTTTAAGGAGTATGCTTTGAGAAGTAATAAGTATTTAGAAAAGTACAGAAGTAAAGTAAGAAAAGAAGATAGAATTTCAGTGTTAAGGAGTATGCTTTGAGAAGTAATAAGTATTTAGAAAAGTGAATAAGTAAAGTAAGAAAAGAATATCTAATGATAAGTATTCGTAGCAAGCACTAAAATATAATTTAGAATATCCAAAATGTTAGTAATAATATAATAATTACGAATCTGTATTCGGTTTGTTAAGATATGCTTGTAGATGAAAGTTAGCATTAGAAAAGTGAAGAAGTTAAGTAAGAAAAGAAGATAGAATTTCAGTGTTAAGGAGTATGCTTTGAGAAGTAAATAAGTATTTAGAAAAGTACAGAAGTAAAGTAAGAAAAGAATATCTAATGATAAGTATTCGTAAGCAAGCACTAAAATATAATTTAGAATATCCAAAATGTTAGTAATAATATAATAATTACGAATCTGTATTCGGTTTGTTAAGATATGCTTGTAGATGAAAGTTAGCATTAGAAAAGTGAAGAAGTTAAGTAAGAAAAGAAGATAGAATTTCAGTTTTAAGGAGTATGCTTTGAGAAGTAATAAGTATTTAGAAAAGTACAGAAGTAAAGTAAGAAAAGAAGATAGAATTTCAGTGTTAAGGAGTATGCTTTGAGAAGTAATAAGTATTTAGAAAAGTACAGAAGTAAAGTAAGAAAAGAAGATAGAATTTCAGTGTTAAGGAGTATGCTTTGAGAAGTAATAAGTATTTAGAAAAGTACAGAAGTAAAGTAAGAAAAGAATATCTAATGATAAGTATTCGTAGCAAGCACTAAAATATAATTTAGAATATCCAAAATGTTAGTAATAATATAATAATTACGAATCTGTATTCGGTTTGTTAAGATATGCTTGTAGATGAAAGTTAGCATTAGAAAAGTGAAGAAGTTAAGTAAGAAAAGAAGATAGAATTTCAGTGTTAAGGAGTATGCTTTGAGAAGTAATAAGTATTTAGAAAAGTGAATAAAGTAAAGTAAGAAAAGAATATCTAATGATAAGTATTCGTAGCAAGCACTAAAATATAATTTAGAATATCCAAAATGTTAGTAATAATATAATAATTACGAATCTGTATTCGGTTTGTTAAGATATGCTTGTAGATGAAAGTTAGCATTAGAAAAGTGAAGAAGTTAAGTAAGAAAAGAAGATAGAATTTCAGTTTTAAGGAGTATGCTTTGAGAAGTAATAAGTATTTAGAAAAGTACAGAAGTAAAGTAAGAAAAGAAGATAGAATTTCAGTGTTAAGGAGTATGCTTTGAGAAGTAATAAGTATTTAGAAAAGTACAGAAGTAAAGTAAGAAAAGAATATCTAATGATAAGTATTCGTAGCAAGCACTAAAATATAATTTAGAATATCCAAAATGTTAGTAATAATATAATAATTACGAATCTGTATTCGGTTTGTTAAGATATGCTTGTAGATGAAAGTTAGCATTAGAAAAGTGAAGAAGTTAAGTAAGAAAAGAAGATAGAATTTCAGTTTTAAGGAGTATGCTTTGAGAAGTAATAAGTATTTAGAAAAGTACAGAAGTAAAGTAAGAAAAGAAGATAGAATTTCAGTGTTAAGGAGTATGCTTTGAGAAGTAATAAGTATTTAGAAAAGTACAGAAGTAAAGTAAGAAAAGAATATCTAATGATAAGTATTCGTAGCAAGCACTAAAATATAATTTAGAATATCCAAAATGTTAGTAATAATATAATAATTACGAATCTGTATTCGGTTTGTTAAGATATGCTTGTAGATGAAAGTTAGCATTAGAAAAGTGAAGAAGTTAAGTAAGAAAAGAAGATAGAATTTCAGTTTTAAGGAGTATGCTTTGAGAAGTAAAAAAGTATTTAGAAAAGTACAGAAGTAAAGTAAGAAAAGAAGATAGAATTTCAGTGTTAAGGAGTATGCTTTGAGAAGTAATAAGTATTTAGAAAAGTACAGAAGTAAAGTAAGAAAAGAATATCTAATGATAAGTATTCGTAGCAAGCACTAAAATATAATTTAGAATATCCAAAATGTTAGTAATAATATAATAATTACGAATCTGTATTCGGTTTGTTAAGATATGCTTGTAGATGAAAGTTAGCATTAGAAAAGTGAAGAAGTTAAGTAAGAAAAGAAGATAGAATTTCAGTGTTAAGGAGTATGCTTTGAGAAGTAATAAGTATTTAGAAAAGTGAATAAGTAAAGTAAGAAAAGAATATCTAATGATAAGTATTCGTAGCAAGCACTAAAATATAATTTAGAATATCCAAAATGTTAGTAAATAATATAATAATTACGAATCTGTATTCGGTTTGTTAAGATATGCTTGTAGATGAAAGTTAGCATT
>CAMPDV010004120.1:0-35613 GCA_946699065.1 Loxodes magnus | reverse complement strand
ATGGTCTTACAGGTACCTGTCTTGACGTCCCATAGTCTCACCGTCTAATCATAACTTCCCGATACGATGAACTCTGAATCACTGGATATAGCCACAGCATATACATAACTAGTGTGACCACTCATGGTCTTACAGGTACCTGTCTTGACGTCCCATAGTCTCACCGTATTATCATAACTTCCCGATACGATGAACTCTGAATCACTGGATATAGCCACAGCATATACATAACTAGTGTGACCACTCATGGTCTTACAGGTACCTGTCTTGACGTCCCATAGTCTCACCGTATAATCATAACTTCCCGATACGATGAACTCTGAATCACTGGATATAGCCACAGCATATACATAACTAGTGTGACCACTCATGGTCTTACAGGTACCTGTCTTGACGTCCCATAGTCTCACCGTCTAATCATAACTTCCCGATACGATGAACTCTGAATCACTGGATATAGCCACAACAGATAAATAATGTTTGTGACCACTCATGGTCTTACAGGTACCTGTCTTGACGTCCCATAGTCTCACCGTCTAATCATAACTTCCCGATACGATGAACTCTGAATCACTGGATATAGCCACAGCATATACATGACTAGTGTGACCACTCATGGTCTTACAGGTACCTGTCTTGACGTCCCATAGTCTCACCGTCTAATCATAACTTCCCGATACGATGAACTCTGAATCACTGGATATAGCCACAGATGATAAATCACTAGTGTGACCACTCATGGTCTTACAGGTACCTGTCTTGACGTCCCATAGTCTCACCGTATAATCTCCACTTCCCGATACGATGAACTCTGAATCACTGGATATAGCCACAGCATATACATAACTAGTGTGACCACTCATGGTCTTACAGGTACCTGTCTTGACGTCCCATAGTCTCACCGTCTAATCATAACTTCCCGATACGATGAACTCTGAATCACTGGATATAGCCACAGCATATACATGACTAGTGTGACCACTCATGGTCTTACAGGTACCTGTCTTGACGTCCCATAGTCTCACCGTCTAATCATAACTTCCCGATACGATGAACTCTGAATCACTGGATATAGCCACAGCATATACATAACTAGTGTGACCACTCATGGTCTTACAGGTACCTGTCTTGACGTCCCATAGTCTCACCGTCTAATCATAACTTCCCGATACGATGAACTCTGAATCACTGGATATAGCCACAGCATATACATGACTAGTGTGACCACTCATGGTCTTACAGGTACCTGTCTTGACGTCCCATAGTCTCACCGTCTAATCATAACTTCCCGATACGATGAACTCTGAATCACTGGATATAGCCACAGCATATACATGACTAGTGTGACCACTCATGGTCTTACAGGTACCTGTCTTGACGTCCCATAGTCTCACCGTATTATCATAACTTCCCGATACGATGAACTCTGAATCACTGGATATAGCCACAGCATATACATGACTAGTGTGACCACTCATGGTCTTACAGGTACCTGTCTTGACGTCCCATAGTCTCACCGTATTATCATAACTTCCCGATACGATGAACTCTGAATCACTGGATATAGCCACAGCATATACATAACTAGTGTGACCACTCATGGTCTTACAGGTACCTGTCTTGACGTCCCATAGTCTCACCGTCTAATCATAACTTCCCGATACGATGAACTCTGAATCACTGGATATAGCCACAGCATATACATGACTAGTGTGACCACTCATGGTCTTACAGGTACCTGTCTTGACGTCCCATAGTCTCACCGTATTATCATAACTTCCCGATACGATGAACTCTGAATCACTGGATATAGCCACAGCATATACATGACTAGTGTGACCACTCATGGTCTTACAGGTACCTGTCTTGACGTCCCATAGTCTCACCGTCTAATCATAACTTCCCGATACGATGAACTCTGAATCACTGGATATAGCCACAGCATATACATAACTAGTGTGACCACTCATGGTCTTACAGGTACCTGTCTTGACGTCCCATAGTCTCACCGTATAATCATAACTTCCCGATACGATGAACTCTGAATCACTGGATATAGCCACAGCATATACATAACTAGTGTGACCACTCATGGTCTTACAGGTACCTGTCTTGACGTCCCATAGTCTCACCGTCTAATCATAACTTCCCGATACGATGAACTCTGAATCACTGGATATAGCCACAGCATATACATGACTAGTGTGACCACTCATGGTCTTACAGGTACCTGTCTTGACGTCCCATAGTCTCTCCGTCTAATCATAACTTCCCGATACGATGAACTCTGAATGACTGGATATAGCCACAGCATATACATAACTAGTGTGACCACTCATGGTCTTACAGGTACCTGTCTTGACGTCCCATAGTCTCACCGTCTAATCATAACTTCCCGATACGATGAACTCTGAATCACTGGATATAGCCACAACAGATAAATAATGTTTGTGACCACTCATGGTCTTACAGGTACCTGTCTTGACGTCCCATAGTCTCACCGTCTAATCATAACTTCCCGATACGATGAACTCTGAATCACTGGATATAGCCACAGCATATACATGACTAGTGTGACCACTCATGGTCTTACAGGTACCTGTCTTGACGTCCCATAGTCTCACCGTCTAATCATAACTTCCCGATACGATGAACTCTGAATCACTGGATATAGCCACAGCATATACATAACTAGTGTGACCACTCATGGTCTTACAGGTACCTGTCTTGACGTCCCATAGTCTCACCGTCTAATCATAACTTCCCGATACGATGAACTCTGAATCACTGGATATAGCCACAACAGATAAATAATGTTTGTGACCACTCATGGTCTTACAGGTACCTGTCTTGACGTCCCATAGTCTCACCGTCTAATCATAACTTCCCGATACGATGAACTCTGAATCACTGGATATAGCCACAGCATATACATGACTAGTGTGACCACTCATGGTCTTACAGGTACCTGTCTTGACGTCCCATAGTCTCACCGTATTATCATAACTTCCCGATACGATGAACTCTGAATCACTGGATATAGCCACAGCATATACATAACTAGTGTGACCACTCATGGTCTTACAGGTACCTGTCTTGACGTCCCATAGTCTCACCGTCTAATCATAACTTCCCGATACGATGAACTCTGAATCACTGGATATAGCCACAAATCATACATAACTAGTGTGACCACTCATGGTCTTACAGGTACCTGTCTTGACGTCCCATAGTCTCACCGTCTAATCATAACTTCCCGATACGATGAACTCTGAATCACTGGATATAGCCACAGCATATACATGACTAGTGTGACCACTCATGGTCTTACAGGTACCTGTCTTGACGTCCCATAGTCTCACCGTATTATCATAACTTCCCGATACGATGAACTCTGAATCACTGGATATAGCCACAGCATATACATAACTAGTGTGACCACTCATGGTCTTACAGGTACCTGTCTTGACGTCCCATAGTCTCACCGTCTAATCATAACTTCCCGATACGATGAACTCTGAATCACTGGATATAGCCACAACAGATAAATAATGTTTGTGACCACTCATGGTCTTACAGGTACCTGTCTTGACGTCCCATAGTCTCACCGTCTAATCATAACTTCCCGATACGATGAACTCTGAATCACTGGATATAGCCACAGATCATACATAACTAGTGTGACCACTCATGGTCTTACAGGTACCTGTCTTGACGTCCCATAGTCTCACCGTATTATCATAACTTCCCGATACGATGAACTCTGAATCACTGGATATAGCCACAGCATATACATAACTAGTGTGACCACTCATGGTCTTACAGGTACCTGTCTTGACGTCCCATAGTCTCACCGTCTAATCATAACTTCCCGATACGATGAACTCTGAATCACTGGATATAGCCACAAATCATACATAACTAGTGTGACCACTCATGGTCTTACAGGTACCTGTCTTGACGTCTCATAGTCTCACCGTCTAATCATAACTTCCCGATACGATGAACTCTGAATCACTGGATATTGCCACAGCATATACATAACTAGTGTGACCACTCATGGTCTTACAGGTACCTGTCTTGACGTCCCATAGTCTCACCGTCTAATCATAACTTCCCGATACGATGAACTCTGAATCACTGGATATAGCCACAGCATATACATGACTAGTGTGACCACTCATGGTCTTACAGGTACCTGTCTTGACGTCCCATAGTCTCACCGTCTAATCATAACTTCCCGATACGATGAACTCTGAATCACTGGATATAGCCACAGCATATACATGACTAGTGTGACCACTCATGGTCTTACAGGTACCTGTCTTGACGTCCCATAGTCTCACCGTCTAATCATAACTTCCCGATACGATGAACTCTGAATCACTGGATATAGCCACAGCATATACATGACTAGTGTGACCACTCATGGTCTTACAGGTACCTGTCTTGACGTCCCATAGTCTCACCGTATTATCATAACTTCCCGATACGATGAACTCTGAATCACTGGATATAGCCACAGCATATACATGACTAGTGTGACCACTCATGGTCTTACAGGTACCTGTCTTGACGTCCCATAGTCTCACCGTATTATCATAACTTCCCGATACGATGAACTCTGAATCACTGGATATAGCCACAGCATATACATAACTAGTGTGACCACTCATGGTCTTACAGGTACCTGTCTTGACGTCCCATAGTCTCACCGTCTAATCATAACTTCCCGATACGATGAACTCTGAATCACTGGATATAGCCACAGCATATACATGACTAGTGTGACCACTCATGGTCTTACAGGTACCTGTCTTGACGTCCCATAGTCTCACCGTATTATCATAACTTCCCGATACGATGAACTCTGAATCACTGGATATAGCCACAGCATATACATGACTAGTGTGACCACTCATGGTCTTACAGGTACCTGTCTTGACGTCCCATAGTCTCACCGTCTAATCATAACTTCCCGATACGATGAACTCTGAATCACTGGATATAGCCACAGCATATACATAACTAGTGTGACCACTCATGGTCTTACAGGTACCTGTCTTGACGTCCCATAGTCTCACCGTATAATCATAACTTCCCGATACGATGAACTCTGAATCACTGGATATAGCCACAGCATATACATAACTAGTGTGACCACTCATGGTCTTACAGGTACCTGTCTTGACGTCCCATAGTCTCACCGTCTAATCATAACTTCCCGATACGATGAACTCTGAATCACTGGATATAGCCACAGCATATACATGACTAGTGTGACCACTCATGGTCTTACAGGTACCTGTCTTGACGTCCCATAGTCTCTCCGTCTAATCATAACTTCCCGATACGATGAACTCTGAATGACTGGATATAGCCACAGCATATACATAACTAGTGTGACCACTCATGGTCTTACAGGTACCTGTCTTGACGTCCCATAGTCTCACCGTCTAATCATAACTTCCCGATACGATGAACTCTGAATCACTGGATATAGCCACAACAGATAAATAATGTTTGTGACCACTCATAATCTTACAGGTACCTGTCTTGACGTCCCATAGTCTCACCGTCTAATCATAACTTCCCGATACGATGAACTCTGAATCACTGGATATAGCCACAGCATATACATGACTAGTGTGACCACTCATGGTCTTACAGGTACCTGTCTTGACGTCCCATAGTCTCACCGTCTAATCATAACTTCCCGATACGATGAACTCTGAATCACTGGATATAGCCACAGCATATACATAACTAGTGTGACCACTCATGGTCTTACAGGTACCTGTCTTGACGTCCCATAGTCTCACCGTCTAATCATAACTTCCCGATACGATGAACTCTGAATCACTGGATATAGCCACAACAGATAAATAATGTTTGTGACCACTCATGGTCTTACAGGTACCTGTCTTGACGTCCCATAGTCTCACCGTCTAATCATAACTTCCCGATACGATGAACTCTGAATCACTGGATATAGCCACAGCATATACATGACTAGTGTGACCACTCATGGTCTTACAGGTACCTGTCTTGACGTCCCATAGTCTCACCGTATTATCATAACTTCCCGATACGATGAACTCTGAATCACTGGATATAGCCACAGCATATACATAACTAGTGTGACCACTCATGGTCTTACAGGTACCTGTCTTGACGTCCCATAGTCTCACCGTCTAATCATAACTTCCCGATACGATGAACTCTGAATCACTGGATATAGCCACAAATCATACATAACTAGTGTGACCACTCATGGTCTTACAGGTACCTGTCTTGACGTCCCATAGTCTCACCGTCTAATCATAACTTCCCGATACGATGAACTCTGAATCACTGGATATAGCCACAGCATATACATGACTAGTGTGACCACTCATGGTCTTACAGGTACCTGTCTTGACGTCCCATAGTCTCACCGTATTATCATAACTTCCCGATACGATGAACTCTGAATCACTGGATATAGCCACAGCATATACATAACTAGTGTGACCACTCATGGTCTTACAGGTACCTGTCTTGACGTCCCATAGTCTCACCGTCTAATCATAACTTCCCGATACGATGAACTCTGAATCACTGGATATAGCCACAACAGATAAATAATGTTTGTGACCACTCATGGTCTTACAGGTACCTGTCTTGACGTCCCATAGTCTCACCGTCTAATCATAACTTCCCGATACGATGAACTCTGAATCACTGGATATAGCCACAGATCATACATAACTAGTGTGACCACTCATGGTCTTACAGGTACCTGTCTTGACGTCCCATAGTCTCACCGTATTATCATAACTTCCCGATACGATGAACTCTGAATCACTGGATATAGCCACAGCATATACATAACTAGTGTGACCACTCATGGTCTTACAGGTACCTGTCTTGACGTCCCATAGTCTCACCGTCTAATCATAACTTCCCGATACGATGAACTCTGAATCACTGGATATAGCCACAAATCATACATAACTAGTGTGACCACTCATGGTCTTACAGGTACCTGTCTTGACGTCTCATAGTCTCACCGTCTAATCATAACTTCCCGATACGATGAACTCTGAATCACTGGATATAGCCACAGCATATACATGACTAGTGTGACCACTCATGGTCTTACAGGTACCTGTCTTGACGTCCCATAGTCTCACCGTCTAATCATAACTTCCCGATACGATGAACTCTGAATCACTGGATATAGCCACAGCATATACATAACTAGTGTGACCACTCATGGTCTTACAGGTACCTGTCTTGACGTCCCATAGTCTCACCGTCTAATCATAACTTCCCGATACGATGAACTCTGAATCACTGGATATAGCCACAGCATATACATGACTAGTGTGACCACTCATGGTCTTACAGGTACCTGTCTTGACGTCCCATAGTCTCACCGTCTAATCATAACTTCCCGATACGATGAACTCTGAATCACTGGATATAGCCACAGCATATACATAACTAGTGTGACCACTCATGGTCTTACAGGTACCTGTCTTGACGTCCCATAGTCTCACCGTCTAATCATAACTTCCCGATACGATGAACTCTGAATCACTGGATATAGCCACAGCAGATACATAACTAGTGTGACCACTCATGGTCTTACAGGTACCTGTCTTGACGTCCCATAGTCTCACCGTCTAATCATAACTTCCCGATACGATGAACTCTGAATCACTGGATATAGCCACAACAGATAAATAATGTTTGTGACCACTCATGGTCTTACAGGTACCTGTCTTGACGTCCCATAGTCTCACCGTCTAATCATAACTTCCCGATACGATGAACTCTGAATCACTGGATATAGCCACAGCATATACATAACTAGTGTGACCACTCATGGTCTTACAGGTACCTGTCTTGACGTCCCATAGTCTCACCGTCTAATCATAACTTCCCGATACGATGAACTCTGAATCACTGGATATAGCCACAGCATATACATGACTAGTGTGACCACTCATGGTCTTACAGGTACCTGTCTTGACGTCCCATAGTCTCACCGTCTAATCATAACTTCCCGATACGATGAACTCTGAATCACTGGATATAGCCACAAATCATACATAACTAGTGTGACCACTCATGGTCTTACAGGTACCTGTCTTGACGTCCCATAGTCTCACCGTCTAATCATAACTTCCCGATACGATGAACTCTGAATCACTGGATATAGCCACAACAGATAAATAATGTTTGTGACCACTCATGGTCTTACAGGTACCTGTCTTGACGTCCCATAGTCTCACCGTCTAATCATAACTTCCCGATACGATGAACTCTGAATCACTGGATATAGCCACAGCATATACATGACTAGTGTGACCACTCATGGTCTTACAGGTACCTGTCTTGACGTCCCATAGTCTCACCGTATAATCTACACTTCCCGATACGATGAACTCTGAATCACTGGATATAGCCACAGCATATACATAACTAGTGTGACCACTCATGGTCTTACAGGTACCTGTCTTGACGTCCCATAGTCTCACCGTCTAATCATAACTTCCCGATACGATGAACTCTGAATCACTGGATATAGCCACAACAGATAAATAATGTTTGTGACCACTCATGGTCTTACAGGTACCTGTCTTGACGTCCCATAGTCTCACCGTCTAATCATAACTTCCCGATACGATGAACTCTGAATCACTGGATATAGCCACAGCATATACATGACTAGTGTGACCACTCATGGTCTTACAGGTACCTGTCTTGACGTCCCATAGTCTCACCGTCTAATCATAACTTCCCGATACGATGAACTCTGAATCACTGGATATAGCCACAGCATATACATGACTAGTGTGACCACTCATGGTCTTACAGGTACCTGTCTTGACGTCCCATAGTCTCACCGTCTAATCATAACTTCCCGATACGATGAACTCTGAATCACTGGATATAGCCACAAATCATACATAACTAGTGTGACCACTCATGGTCTTACAGGTACCTGTCTTGACGTCCCATAGTCTCACCGTCTAATCATAACTTCCCGATACGATGAACTCTGAATCACTGGATATAGCCACAACAGATAAATAATGTTTGTGACCACTCATGGTCTTACAGGTACCTGTCTTGACGTCCCATAGTCTCACCGTCTAATCATAACTTCCCGATACGATGAACTCTGAATCACTGGATATAGCCACAGCATATACATGACTAGTGTGACCACTCATGGTCTTACAGGTACCTGTCTTGACGTCCCATAGTCTCTCCGTCTAATCATAACTTCCCGATACGATGAACTCTGAATCACTGGATATAGCCACAGCATATACATAACTAGTGTGACCACTCATGGTCTTACAGGTACCTGTCTTGACGTCCCATAGTCTCACCGTCTAATCATAACTTCCCGATACGATGAACTCTGAATCACTGGATATAGCCACAGCATATACATAACTAGTGTGACCACTCATGGTCTTACAGGTACCTGTCTTGACGTCCCATAGTCTCACCGTCTAATCATAACTTCCCGATACGATGAACTCTGAATCACTGGATATAGCCACAGCATATACATGACTAGTGTGACCACTCATGGTCTTACAGGTACCTGTCTTGACGTCCCATAGTCTCACCGTCTAATCATAACTTCCCGATACGATGAACTCTGAATCACTGGATATAGCCACAGCATATACATAACTAGTGTGACCACTCATGGTCTTACAGGTACCTGTCTTGACGTCCCATAGTCTCACCGTCTAATCATAACTTCCCGATACGATGAACTCTGAATCACTGGATATAGCCACAACAGATAAATAATGTTTGTGACCACTCATGGTCTTACAGGTACCTGTCTTGACGTCCCATAGTCTCACCGTCTAATCATAACTTCCCGATACGATGAACTCTGAATCACTGGATATAGCCACAGCATATACATAACTAGTGTGACCACTCATGGTCTTACAGGTACCTGTCTTGACGTCCCATAGTCTCTCCGTCTAATCATAACTTCCCGATACGATGAACTCTGAATGACTGGATATAGCCACAGCATATACATAACTAGTGTGACCACTCATGGTCTTACAGGTACCTGTCTTGACGTCCCATAGTCTCACCGTCTAATCATAACTTCCCGATACGATGAACTCTGAATCACTGGATATAGCCACAAATCATACATAACTAGTGTGACCACTCATGGTCTTACAGGTACCTGTCTTGACGTCCCATAGTCTCACCGTCTAATCATAACTTCCCGATACGATGAACTCTGAATCACTGGATATAGCCACAACAGATAAATAATGTTTGTGACCACTCATGGTCTTACAGGTACCTGTCTTGACGTCTCATAGTCTCACCGTCTAATCATAACTTCCCGATACGATGAACTCTGAATCACTGGATATAGCCACAGCATATACATAACTAGTGTGACCACTCATGGTCTTACAGGTACCTGTCTTGACGTCCCATAGTCTCACCGTATAATCTCCACTTCCCGATACGATGAACTCTGAATCACTGGATATAGCCACAGCATATACATAACTAGTGTGACCACTCATGGTCTTACAGGTACCTGTCTTGACGTCCCATAGTCTCACCGTCTAATCATAACTTCCCGATACGATGAACTCTGAATCACTGGATATAGCCACAAATCATACATAACTAGTGTGACCACTCATGGTCTTACAGGTACCTGTCTTGACGTCCCATAGTCTCTCCGTCTAATCATAACTTCCCGATACGATGAACTCTGAATGACTGGATATAGCCACAGCATATACATAACTAGTGTGACCACTCATGGTCTTACAGGTACCTGTCTTGACGTCCCATAGTCTCACCGTCTAATCATAACTTCCCGATACGATGAACTCTGAATCACTGGATATAGCCACAGCATATACATAACTAGTGTGACCACTCATGGTCTTACAGGTACCTGTCTTGACGTCCCATAGTCTCACCGTCTAATCATAACTTCCCGATACGATGAACTCTGAATCACTGGATATAGCCACAGCATATACATGACTAGTGTGACCACTCATGGTCTTACAGGTACCTGTCTTGACGTCCCATAGTCTCACCGTATAATCTACACTTCCCGATACGATGAACTCTGAATCACTGGATATAGCCACAGCATATACATGACTAGTGTGACCACTCATGGTCTTACAGGTACCTGTCTTGACGTCTCATAGTCTCACCGTCTAATCATAACTTCCCGATACGATGAACTCTGAATCACTGGATATAGCCACAGATCATACATAACTAGTGTGACCACTCATGGTCTTACAGGTACCTGTCTTGACGTCCCATAGTCTCACCGTCTAATCATAACTTCCCGATACGATGAACTCTGAATCACTGGATATAGCCACAGCATATACATAACTAGTGTGACCACTCATGGTCTTACAGGTACCTGTCTTGACGTCCCATAGTCTCACCGTCTAATCATAACTTCCCGATACGATGAACTCTGAATCACTAGATATAGCCACAGATCATACATAACTAGTGTGACCACTCATGGTCTTACAGGTACCTGTCTTGACGTCCCATAGTCTCACCGTATAATCTACACTTCCCGATACGATGAACTCGGAATCAATGGATATAGCCACAGCAGATACACAACTAGTGTGACCACTCATGGTCTTACAGGTACCTGTCTTGACGTCCCATAGTCTCACCGTATAATCTCTACTTCCCGATACGATGAACTCTGAATCACTGGATATAGCCACAGCAGATACATAACTAGTGTGACCACTCATGGTCTTACAGGTACCTGTCTTGACGTCCCATAGTCTCACCGTCTAATCATAACTTCCCGATACGATGAACTCTGAATCACTGGATATAGCCACAGCATATACATAACTAGTGTGACCACTCATGGTCTTACAGGTACCTGTCTTGACGTCCCATAGTCTCACCGTATAATCTCTACTTCCCGATACGATGAACTCTGAATCACTGGATATAGCCACAGCAGATACATAACTAGTGTGACCACTCATGGTCTTACAGGTACCTGTCTTGACGTCCCATAGTCTCACCGTCTAATCATAACTTCCCGATACGATGAACTCTGAATCACTGGATATAGCCACAGCATATACATGACTAGTGTGACCACTCATGGTCTTACAGGTACCTGTCTTGACGTCCCATAGTCTCACCGTCTAATCATAACTTCCCGATACGATGAACTCTGAATCACTGGATATAGCCACAACAGATAAATAATGTTTGTGACCACTCATGGTCTTACAGGTACCTGTCTTGACGTCTCATAGTCTCACCGTCTAATCATAACTTCCCGATACGATGAACTCTGAATCACTGGATATAGCCACAGCATATACATAACTAGTGTGACCACTCATGGTCTTACAGGTACCTGTCTTGACGTCCCATAGTCTCACCGTCTAATCATAACTTCCCGATACGATGAACTCTGAATCACTGGATATAGCCACAAATCATACATAACTAGTGTGACCACTCATGGTCTTACAGGTACCTGTCTTGACGTCCCATAGTCTCTCCGTCTAATCATAACTTCCCGATACGATGAACTCTGAATGACTGGATATAGCCACAGCATATACATAACTAGTGTGACCACTCATGGTCTTACAGGTACCTGTCTTGACGTCCCATAGTCTCACCGTCTAATCATAACTTCCCGATACGATGAACTCTGAATCACTGGATATAGCCACAGCATATACATAACTAGTGTGACCACTCATGGTCTTACAGGTACCTGTCTTGACGTCCCATAGTCTCACCGTATAATCTCCACTTCCCGATACGATGAACTCTGAATCACTGGATATAGCCACAGCATATACATGACTAGTGTGACCACTCATGGTCTTACAGGTACCTGTCTTGACGTCCCATAGTCTCACCGTATAATCTACACTTCCCGATACGATGAACTCTGAATCACTGGATATAGCCACAGCATATACATGACTAGTGTGACCACTCATGGTCTTACAGGTACCTGTCTTGACGTCTCATAGTCTCACCGTCTAATCATAACTTCCCGATACGATGAACTCTGAATCACTGGATATAGCCACAGATCATACATAACTAGTGTGACCACTCATGGTCTTACAGGTACCTGTCTTGACGTCCCATAGTCTCACCGTCTAATCATAACTTCCCGATACGATGAACTCTGAATCACTGGATATAGCCACAGCATATACATAACTAGTGTGACCACTCATGGTCTTACAGGTACCTGTCTTGACGTCCCATAGTCTCACCGTCTAATCATAACTTCCCGATACGATGAACTCTGAATCACTAGATATAGCCACAGATCATACATAACTAGTGTGACCACTCATGGTCTTACAGGTACCTGTCTTGACGTCCCATAGTCTCACCGTATAATCTACACTTCCCGATACGATGAACTCGGAATCAATGGATATAGCCACAGCAGATACACAACTAGTGTGACCACTCATGGTCTTACAGGTACCTGTCTTGACGTCCCATAGTCTCACCGTATAATCTCTACTTCCCGATACGATGAACTCTGAATCACTGGATATAGCCACAGCAGATACATAACTAGTGTGACCACTCATGGTCTTACAGGTACCTGTCTTGACGTCCCATAGTCTCACCGTCTAATCATAACTTCCCGATACGATGAACTCTGAATCACTGGATATAGCCACAGCATATACATAACTAGTGTGACCACTCATGGTCTTACAGGTACCTGTCTTGACGTCCCATAGTCTCACCGTCTAATCATAACTTCCCGATACGATGAACTCTGAATCACTGGATATAGCCACAGCATATACATAACTAGTGTGACCACTCATGATCTTACAGGTACCTGTCTTGACGTCCCATAGTCTCACCGTATTATCATAACTTCCCGATACGATGAACTCTGAATCACTGGATATAGCCACAGCATATACATAACTAGTGTGACCACTCATGGTCTTACAGGTACCTGTCTTGACGTCCCATAGTCTCACCGTATAATCTCCACTTCCCGATACGATGAACTCTGAATCACTGGATATAGCCACAGCATATACATAACTAGTGTGACCACTCATGGTCTTACAGGTACCTGTCTTGACGTCTCATAGTCTCACCGTCTAATCATAACTTCCCGATACGATGAACTCTGAATCACTGGATATAGCCACAGCATATACATAACTAGTGTGACCACTCATGATCTTACAGGTACCTGTCTTGACGTCCCATAGTCTCACCGTCTAATCATAACTTCCCGATACGATGAACTCTGAATCACTGGATATAGCCACAGCAGATACACAACTAGTGTGACCACTCATGGTCTTACAGGTACCTGTCTTGACGTCCCATAGTCTCACCGTATAATCTCCACTTCCCGATACGATGAACTCTGAATCACTGGATATAGCCACAGCATATACATAACTAGTGTGACCACTCATGATCTTACAGGTACCTGTCTTGACGTCCCATAGTCTCACCGTATTATCATAACTTCCCGATACGATGAACTCTGAATCACTGGATATAGCCACAGCATATACATAACTAGTGTGACCACTCATGATCTTACAGGTACCTGTCTTGACGTACCATAGTCTCACCGTCTAATCATAACTTCCCGATACGATGAACTCTGAATCACTGGATATAGCCACAGCATATACATAACTAGTGTGACCACTCATGATCTTACAGGTACCTGTCTTGACGTCCCATAGTCTCACCGTCTAATCATAACTTCCCGATACGATGAACTCTGAATCACTGGATATAGCCACAGCATATACATAACTAGTGTGACCACTCATGATCTTACAGGTACCTGTCTTGACGTCCCATAGTCTCACCGTCTAATCATAACTTCCCGATACGATGAACTCTGAATCACTGGATATAGCCACAGCATATACATAACTAGTGTGACCACTCATGGTCTTACAGGTACCTGTCTTGACGTCCCATAGTCTCACCGTCTTATCATAACTTCCCGATACGATGAACTCTGAATCACTGGATATAGCCACAGCATATACATAACTAGTGTGACCACTCATGGTCTTACAGGTACCTGTCTTGACGTCCCATAGTCTCACCGTCTAATCATAACTTCCCGATACGATGAACTCTGAATCACTGGATATAGCCACAGATCATACATAACTAGTGTGACCACTCATGGTCTTACAGGTACCTGTCTTGACGTCCCATAGTCTCACCGTATTATCATAACTTCCCGATACGATGAACTCTGAATCACTGGATATAGCCACAGCATATACATAACTAGTGTGACCACTCATGGTCTTACAGGTACCTGTCTTGACGTCCCATAGTCTCACCGTCTAATCATAACTTCCCGATACGATGAACTCTGAATCACTGGATATAGCCACAGCATATACATAACTAATGTGACCACTCATGGTCTTACAGGTACCTGTCTTGACGTCCCATAGTCTCACCGTCTAATCATAACTTCCCGATACGATGAACTCTGAATCACTGGATATAGCCACAGATCATACAGAACTAGTGTGACCACTCATGGTCTTACAGGTACCTGTCTTGACGTCCCATAGTCTCACCGTCTAATCATCACTTCCCGATACGATGAACTCTGAATCACTGGATATTGCCACAGATCATACATAACTAGTGTGACCACTCATGGTCTTACAGGTACCTGTCTTGACGTCTCATAGTCTCACCGTCTAATCATAACTTCCCGATACGATGAACTCTGAATCACTGGATATAGCCACAACAGATAAATAATGTTTGTGACCACTCATGGTCTTACAGGTACCTGTCTTGACGTCCCATAGTCTCACCGTCTAATCATAACTTCCCGATACGATGAACTCTGAATCACTGGATATAGCCACAGCATATACATAACTAGTGTGACCACTCATGGTCTTACAGGTACCTGTCTTGACGTCCCATAGTCTCACCGTCTAATCATAACTTCCCGATACGATGAACTCTGAATCACTGGATATAGCCACAGCATATACATAACTAGTGTGACCACTCATGATCTTACAGGTACCTGTCTTGACGTCCCATAGTCTCACCGTCTAATCATAACTTCCCGATACGATGAACTCTGAATCACTGGATATAGCCACAGATCATACATAACTAGTGTGACCACTCATGGTCTTACAGGTACCTGTCTTGACGTCCCATAGTCTCACCGTATTATCATAACTTCCCGATACGATGAACTCTGAATCACTGGATATAGCCACAGCATATACATAACTAGTGTGACCACTCATGGTCTTACAGGTACCTGTCTTGACGTCCCATAGTCTCACCGTCTAATCATAACTTCCCGATACGATGAACTCTGAATCACTGGATATAGCCACAGCATATACATAACTAGTGTGACCACTCATGATCTTACAGGTACCTGTCTTGACGTCCCATAGTCTCACCGTATTATCATAACTTCCCGATACGATGAACTCTGAATCACTGGATATGCCACAGCATATACATAACTAGTGTGACCACTCATGGTCTTACAGGTACCTGTCTTGACGTCCCATAGTCTCACCGTCTAATCATAACTTCCCGATACGATGAACTCTGAATCACTGGATATAGCCACAGCATATACATAACTAGTGTGACCACTCATGGTCTTACAGGTACCTGTCTTGACGTCCCATAGTCTCACCGTCTAATCATAACTTCCCGATACGATGAACTCTGAATCACTGGATATAGCCACAGCATATACATGACTAGTGCGACCACTCATGGTCTTACAGGTACCTGTCTTGACGTCCCATAGTCTCACCGTATAATCTGCACTTCCCGATGCGATGAACTCTGAATCACTGGATATAGCCACAGCATATACATAACTAGTGTGACCACTCATGGTCTTACAGGTACCTGTCTTGACGTCTCATAGTCTCACCGTATTATCATAACTTCCCGATACGATGAACTCTGAATCACTGGATATAGCCACAGCATATACATAACTAGTGTGACCACTCATGGTCTTACAGGTACCTGTCTTGACGTCCCATAGTCTCACCGTATTATCATAACTTCCCGATACGATGAACTCTGAATCACTGGATATAGCCACAGATCATACATAACTAGTGTGACCACTCATGGTCTTACAGGTACCTGTCGTGACGTCCCATAGTCTCACCGTAATATCTCCACTTCCCGATACGATGAACTCTGAATCACTGGATATAGCCACAGCATATACATAACTAGTGTGACCACTCATGGTCTTACAGGTACCTGTCTTGACGTCCCATAGTCTCACCGTCTAATCATAACTTCCCGATACGATGAACTCTGAATCACTGGATATAGCCACAGATCATACATAACTAGTGTGACCACTCATGGTCTTACAGGTACCTGTCTTGACGTCCCATAGTCTCACCGTATTATCATAACTTCCCGATACGATGAACTCTGAATCACTGGATATAGCCACAGATCATACATAACTAGTGTGACCACTCATGGTCTTACAGGTACCTGTCGTGACGTCCCATAGTCTCACCGTCTAATCATAACTTCCCGATACGATGAACTCTGAATCACTGGATATAGCCACAGCATATACATAACTAGTGTGACCACTCATGGTCTTACAGGTACCTGTCTTGACGTCCCATAGTCTCACCGTCTAATCATAACTTCCCGATACGATGAACTCTGAATCACTGGATATAGCCACAGCATATACATAACTAGTGTGACCACTCATGGTCTTACAGGTACCTGTCTTGACGTCCCATAGTCTCACCGTCTAATCATAACTTCCCGATACGATGAACTCTGAATCACTGGATATAGCCACAGATCATACATAACTAGTGTGACCACTCATGGTCTTACAGGTACCTGTCTTGACGTCCCATAGTCTCACCGTCTAATCATAACTTCCCGATACGATGAACTCTGAATCACTGGATATAGCCACAGCATATACATAACTAGTGTGACCACTCATGGTCTTACAGGTACCTGTCTTGACGTCCCATAGTCTCACCGTCTAATCATAACTTCCCGATACGATGAACTCTGAATCACTGGATATAGCCACAAATCATACATAACTAGTGTGACCACTCATGGTCTTACAGGTACCTGTCTTGACGTCCCATAGTCTCACCGTCTAATCATAACTTCCCGATACGATGAACTCTGAATCACTGGATATAGCCACAGCATATACATAACTAGTGTGACCACTCATGGTCTTACAGGTACCTGTCTTGACGTCCCATAGTCTCACCGTATTATCATAACTTCCCGATACGATGAACTCTGAATCACTGGATATAGCCACAGCATATACATAACTAGTGTGACCACTCATGGTCTTACAGGTACCTGTCTTGACGTCCCATAGTCTCACCGTCTAATCATAACTTCCCGATACGATGAACTCTGAATCACTGGATATAGCCACAGCATATACATAACTAGTGTGACCACTCATGGTCTTACAGGTACCTGTCTTGACGTCCCATAGTCTCACCGTCTAATCATAACTTCCCGATACGATGAACTCTGAATCACTGGATATAGCCACAGCATATACATAACTAGTGTGACCACTCATGGTCTTACAGGTACCTGTCTTGACGTCCCATAGTCTCACCGTATTATCATAACTTCCCGATACGATGAACTCTGAATCACTGGATATAGCCACAGCATATACATAACTAGTGTGACCACTCATGGTCTTACAGGTACCTGTCTTGACGTCCCATAGTCTCACCGTCTAATCATAACTTCCCGATACGATGAACTCTGAATCACTGGATATAGCCACAGCATATACATAACTAGTGTGACCACTCATGGTCTTACAGGTACCTGTCTTGACGTCCCATAGTCTCACCGTATTATCATAACTTCCCGATACGATGAACTCTGAATCACTGGATATAGCCACAGCATATACATAACTAGTGTGACCACTCATGGTCTTACAGGTACCTGTCTTGACGTCCCATAGTCTCACCGTCTAATCATAACTTCCCGATACGATGAACTCTGAATCACTGGATATAGCCACAGCATATACATAACTAGTGTGACCACTCATGGTCTTACAGGTACCTGTCTTGACGTCCCATAGTCTCACCGTCTAATCATAACTTCCCGATACGATGAACTCTGAATCACTGGATATAGCCACAGCATATACATAACTAGTGTGACCACTCATGGTCTTACAGGTACCTGTCTTGACGTCCCATAGTCTCACCGTCTAATCATAACTTCCCGATACGATGAACTCTGAATCACTGGATATAGCCACAGATCATACATAACTAGTGTGACCACTCATGGTCTTACAGGTACCTGTCTTGACGTCCCATAGTCTCACCGTATTATCATAACTTCCCGATACGATGAACTCTGAATCACTGGATATAGCCACAGATCATACATAACTAGTGTGACCACTCATGGTCTTACAGGTACCTGTCGTGACGTCCCATAGTCTCACCGTCTAATCATAACTTCCCGATACGATGAACTCTGAATCACTGGATATAGCCACAGCATATACATAACTAGTGTGACCACTCATGGTCTTACAGGTACCTGTCTTGACGTCCCATAGTCTCACCGTCTAATCATAACTTCCCGATACGATGAACTCTGAATCACTGGATATAGCCACAGCATATACATAACTAGTGTGACCACTCATGGTCTTACAGGTACCTGTCTTGACGTCCCATAGTCTCACCGTCTAATCATAACTTCCCGATACGATGAACTCTGAATCACTGGATATAGCCACAGATCATACATAACTAGTGTGACCACTCATGGTCTTACAGGTACCTGTCTTGACGTCCCATAGTCTCACCGTCTAATCATAACTTCCCGATACGATGAACTCTGAATCACTGGATATAGCCACAGCATATACATAACTAGTGTGACCACTCATGGTCTTACAGGTACCTGTCTTGACGTCCCATAGTCTCACCGTCTAATCATAACTTCCCGATACGATGAACTCTGAATCACTGGATATAGCCACAAATCATACATAACTAGTGTGACCACTCATGGTCTTACAGGTACCTGTCTTGACGTCCCATAGTCTCACCGTCTAATCATAACTTCCCGATACGATGAACTCTGAATCACTGGATATAGCCACAGCATATACATAACTAGTGTGACCACTCATGGTCTTACAGGTACCTGTCTTGACGTCCCATAGTCTCACCGTATTATCATAACTTCCCGATACGATGAACTCTGAATCACTGGATATAGCCACAGCATATACATAACTAGTGTGACCACTCATGGTCTTACAGGTACCTGTCTTGACGTCCCATAGTCTCACCGTCTAATCATAACTTCCCGATACGATGAACTCTGAATCACTGGATATAGCCACAGCATATACATAACTAGTGTGACCACTCATGGTCTTACAGGTACCTGTCTTGACGTCCCATAGTCTCACCGTCTAATCATAACTTCCCGATACGATGAACTCTGAATCACTGGATATAGCCACAGCATATACATAACTAGTGTGACCACTCATGGTCTTACAGGTACCTGTCTTGACGTCCCATAGTCTCACCGTATTATCATAACTTCCCGATACGATGAACTCTGAATCACTGGATATAGCCACAGCATATACATAACTAGTGTGACCACTCATGGTCTTACAGGTACCTGTCTTGACGTCCCATAGTCTCACCGTCTAATCATAACTTCCCGATACGATGAACTCTGAATCACTGGATATAGCCACAGCAATATACATAACTAGTGTGACCACTCATGATCTTACAGGTACCTGTCTTGACGTCCCATAGTCTCACCGTCTAATCATAACTTCCCGATACGATGAACTCTGAATCACTGGATATAGCCACAGATCATACATAACTAGTGTGACCACTCATGGTCTTACAGGTACCTGTCTTGACGTCCCATAGTCTCACCGTATTATCATAACTTCCCGATACGATGAACTCTGAATCACTGGATATAGCCACAGCATATACATAACTAGTGTGACCACTCATGGTCTTACAGGTACCTGTCTTGACGTCCCATAGTCTCACCGTATTATCATAACTTCCCGATACGATGAACTCTGAATCACTGGATATAGCCACAGCATATACATAACTAGTGTGACCACTCATGGTCTTACAGGTACCTGTCTTGACGTCCCATAGTCTCACCGTCTAATCATAACTTCCCGATACGATGAACTCTGAATCACTGGATATAGCCACAGCATATACATAACTAGTGTGACCACTCATGATCTTACAGGTACCTGTCTTGACGTCCCATAGTCTCACCGTATTATCATAACTTCCGATACGATGAACTCTGAATCACTGGATATGCCACAGCATATACATAACTAGTGTGACCACTCATGGTCTTACAGGTACCTGTCTTGACGTCCCATAGTCTCACCGTCTAATCATAACTTCCCGATACGATGAACTCTGAATCACTGGATATAGCCACAGCATATACATAACTAGTGTGACCACTCATGGTCTTACAGGTACCTGTCTTGACGTCCCATAGTCTCACCGTCTAATCATAACTTCCCGATACGATGAACTCTGAATCACTGGATATAGCCACAGCATATACATGACTAGTGCGACCACTCATGGTCTTACAGGTACCTGTCTTGACGTCCCATAGTCTCACCGTATAATCTGCACTTCCCGATGCGATGAACTCTGAATCACTGGATATAGCCACAGCATATACATAACTAGTGTGACCACTCATGGTCTTACAGGTACCTGTCTTGACGTCTCATAGTCTCACCGTATTATCATAACTTCCCGATACGATGAACTCTGAATCACTGGATATAGCCACAGCATATACATAACTAGTGTGACCACTCATGGTCTTACAGGTACCTGTCTTGACGTCCCATAGTCTCACCGTATTATCATAACTTCCCGATACGATGAACTCTGAATCACTGGATATAGCCACAGCATATACATAACTAGTGTGACCACTCATGGTCTTACAGGTACCTGTCTTGACGTCTCATAGTCTCACCGTATTATCATAACTTCCCGATACGATGAACTCTGAATCACTGGATATAGCCACAGCATATACATAACTAGTGTGACCACTCATGGTCTTACAGGTACCTGTCTTGACGTCCCATAGTCTCACCGTCTAATCATAACTTCCCGATACGATGAACTCTGAATCACTGGATATAGCCACAGCATATACATAACTAGTGTGACCACTCATGGTCTTACAGGTACCTGTCTTGACGTCCCATAGTCTCACCGTCTAATCATAACTTCCCGATACGATGAACTCTGAATCACTGGATATAGCCACAGATCATACATAACTAGTGTGACCACTCATGGTCTTACAGGTACCTGTCTTGACGTCCCATAGTCTCACCGTCTAATCATAACTTCCCGATACGATGAACTCTGAATCACTGGATATAGCCACAGCATATACATAACTAGTGTGACCACTCATGGTCTTACAGGTACCTGTCTTGACGTCCCATAGTCTCACCGTCTAATCATAACTTCCCGATACGATGAACTCTGAATCACTGGATATAGCCACAGCATATACATAACTAGTGTGACCACTCATGGTCTTACAGGTACCTGTCTTGACGTCCCATAGTCTCACCGTCTAATCATAACTTCCCGATACGATGAACTCTGAATCACTGGATATAGCCACAGCATATACATAACTAGTGTGACCACTCATGGTCTTACAGGTACCTGTCTTGACGTCCCATAGTCTCACCGTCTAATCATAACTTCCCGATACGATGAACTCTGAATCACTGGATATAGCCACAGCATATACATAACTAGTGTGACCACTCATGGTCTTACAGGTACCTGTCTTGACGTCCCATAGTCTCACCGTCTAATCATAACTTCCCGATACGATGAACTCTGAATCACTGGATATAGCCACAGCATATACATAACTAGTGTGACCACTCATGGTCTTACAGGTACTGTCTTGACGTCCCATAGTCTCACCGTCTAATCATAACTTCCCGATACGATGAACTCTGAATCACTGGATATAGCCACAGCATATACATAACTAGTGTGACCACTCATGGTCTTACAGGTACCTGTCTTGACGTCCCATAGTCTCACCGTATTATCATAACTTCCCGATACGATGAACTCTGAATCACTGGATATAGCCACAGATCATACATAACTAGTGTGACCACTCATGGTCTTACAGGTACCTGTCGTGACGTCCCATAGTCTCACCGTCTAATCATAACTTCCCGATACGATGAACTCTGAATCACTGGATATAGCCACAGCATATACATAACTAGTGTGACCACTCATGGTCTTACAGGTACCTGTCTTGACGTCCCATAGTCTCACCGTCTAATCATAACTTCCCGATACGATGAACTCTGAATCACTGGATATAGCCACAGCATATACATAACTAGTGTGACCACTCATGGTCTTACAGGTACCTGTCTTGACGTCCCATAGTCTCACCGTCTAATCATAACTTCCCGATACGATGAACTCTGAATCACTGGATATAGCCACAGATCATACATAACTAGTGTGACCACTCATGGTCTTACAGGTACCTGTCTTGACGTCCCATAGTCTCACCGTCTAATCATAACTTCCCGATACGATGAACTCTGAATCACTGGATATAGCCACAGCATATACATAACTAGTGTGACCACTCATGGTCTTACAGGTACCTGTCTTGACGTCCATAGTCTCACCGTCTAATCATAACTTCCCGATACGATGAACTCTGAATCACTGGATATAGCCACAGCATATACATAACTAGTGTGACCACTCATGGTCTTACAGGTACCTGTCTTGACGTCCCATAGTCTCACCGTCTAATCATAACTTCCCGATACGATGAACTCTGAATCACTGGATATAGCCACAGATCATACATAACTAGTGTGACCACTCATGGTCTTACAGGTACCTGTCTTGACGTCCCATAGTCTCACCGTCTAATCATAACTTCCCGATACGATGAACTCTGAATCACTGGATATAGCCACAGCATATACATAACTAGTGTGACCACTCATGGTCTTACAGGTACCTGTCTTGACGTCCCATAGTCTCACCGTCTAATCATAACTTCCCGATACGATGAACTCTGGATATAGCCACAAATCATACATAACTAGTGTGACCACTCATGGTCTTACAGGTACCTGTCTTGACGTCCCATAGTCTCACCGTCTAATCATAACTTCCCGATACGATGAACTCTGAATCACTGGATATAGCCACAGCATATACATAACTAGTGTGACCACTCATGGTCTTACAGGTACCTGTCTTGACGTCCCATAGTCTCACCGTATTATCATAACTTCCCGATACGATGAACTCTGAATCACTGGATATAGCCACAGCATATACATAACTAGTGTGACCACTCATGGTCTTACAGGTACCTGTCTTGACGTCCCATAGTCTCACCGTCTAATCATAACTTCCCGATACGATGAACTCTGAATCACTGGATATAGCCACAGCATATACATAACTAGTGTGACCACTCATGGTCTTACAGGTACCTGTCTTGACGTCCCATAGTCTCACCGTCTAATCATAACTTCCCGATACGATGAACTCTGAATCACTGGATATAGCCACAGCATATACATAACTAGTGTGACCACTCATGGTCTTACAGGTACCTGTCTTGACGTCCCATAGTCTCACCGTATTATCATAACTTCCCGATACGATGAACTCTGAATCACTGGATATAGCCACAGCATATACATAACTAGTGTGACCACTCATGGTCTTACAGGTACCTGTCTTGACGTCCCATAGTCTCACCGTCTAATCATAACTTCCCGATACGATGAACTCTGAATCACTGGATATAGCCACAGCATATACATAACTAGTGTGACCACTCATGGTCTTACAGGTACCTGTCTTGACGTCCCATAGTCTCACCGTCTAATCATAACTTCCCGATACGATGAACTCTGAATCACTGGATATAGCCACAGATCATACATAACTAGTGTGACCACTCATGGTCTTACAGGTACCTGTCTTGACGTCCCATAGTCTCACCGTCTAATCATAACTTCCCGATACGATGAACTCTGAATCACTGGATATAGCCACAGCATATACATAACTAGTGTGACCACTCATGGTCTTACAGGTACCTGTCTTGACGTCCCATAGTCTCACCGTCTAATCATAACTTCCCGATACGATGAACTCTGAATCACTGGATATAGCCACAAATCATACATAACTAGTGTGACCACTCATGGTCTTACAGGTACCTGTCTTGACGTCCCATAGTCTCACCGTCTAATCATAACTTCCCGATACGATGAACTCTGAATCACTGGATATAGCCACAGATCATACATAACTAGTGTGACCACTCATGGTCTTACAGGTACCTGTCTTGACGTCCCATAGTCTCACCGTATTATCATAACTTCCCGATACGATGAACTCTGAATCACTGGATATAGCCACAGATCATACATAACTAGTGTGACCACTCATGGTCTTACAGGTACCTGTCGTGACGTCTCATAGTCTCACCGTCTAATCATAACTTCCCGATACGATGAACTCTGAATCACTGGATATAGCCACAGCATATACATAACTAGTGTGACCACTCATGGTCTTACAGGTACCTGTCTTGACGTCCCATAGTCTCACCGTCTAATCATAACTTCCCGATACGATGAACTCTGAATCACTGGATATAGCCACAGCATATACATAACTAGTGTGACCACTCATGGTCTTACAGGTACCTGTCTTGACGTCCCATAGTCTCACCGTCTAATCATAACTTCCCGATACGATGAACTCTGAATCACTGGATATAGCCACAGATCATACATAACTAGTGTGACCACTCATGGTCTTACAGGTACCTGTCTTGACGTCCCATAGTCTCACCGTCTAATCATAACTTCCCGATACGATGAACTCTGAATCACTGGATATAGCCACAGCATATACATAACTAGTGTGACCACTCATGGTCTTACAGGTACCTGTCTTGACGTCTCATAGTCTCACCGTCTAATCATAACTTCCCGATACGATGAACTCTGAATCACTGGATATAGCCACAGATCATACATAACTAGTGTGACCACTCATGGTCTTACAGGTACCTGTCTTGACGTCCCATAGTCTCACCGTATTATCATAACTTCCCGATACGATGAACTCTGAATCACTGGATATAGCCACAGCATATACATAACTAGTGTGACCACTCATGGTCTTACAGGTACCTGTCTTGACGTCTCATAGTCTCACCGTCTAATCATAACTTCCCGATACGATGAACTCTGAATCACTGGATATAGCCACAGATCATACATAACTAGTGTGACCACTCATGGTCTTACAGGTACCTGTCTTGACGTCCCATAGTCTCACCGTATTATCATAACTTCCCGATACGATGAACTCTGAATCACTGGATATAGCCACAGATCATACATAACTAGTGTGACCACTCATGGTCTTACAGGTACCTGTCGTGACGTCCCATAGTCTCACCGTCTAATCATAACTTCCCGATACGATGAACTCTGAATCACTGGATATAGCCACAGCATATACATAACTAGTGTGACCACTCATGGTCTTACAGGTACCTGTCTTGACGTCCCATAGTCTCACCGTCTAATCATAACTTCCCGATACGATGAACTCTGAATCACTGGATATAGCCACAGCATATACATAACTAGTGTGACCACTCATGGTCTTACAGGTACCTGTCTTGACGTCCCATAGTCTCACCGTCTAATCATAACTTCCCGATACGATGAACTCTGAATCACTGGATATAGCCACAGATCATACATAACTAGTGTGACCACTCATGGTCTTACAGGTACCTGTCTTGACGTCCCATAGTCTCACCGTCTAATCATAACTTCCCGATACGATGAACTCTGAATCACTGGATATAGCCACAGCATATACATAACTAGTGTGACCACTCATGGTCTTACAGGTACCTGTCTTGACGTCCCATAGTCTCACCGTCTAATCATAACTTCCCGATACGATGAACTCTGAATCACTGGATATAGCCACAAATCATACATAACTAGTGTGACCACTCATGGTCTTACAGGTACCTGTCTTGACGTCCCATAGTCTCACCGTCTAATCATAACTTCCCGATACGATGAACTCTGAATCACTGGATATAGCCACAGCATATACATAACTAGTGTGACCACTCATGGTCTTACAGGTACCTGTCTTGACGTCCCATAGTCTCACCGTATTATCATAACTTCCCGATACGATGAACTCTGAATCACTGGATATAGCCACAGATCATACATAACTAGTGTGACCACTCATGGTCTTACAGGTACCTGTCTTGACGTCCCATAGTCTCACCGTCTAATCATAACTTCCCGATACGATGAACTCTGAATCACTGGATATAGCCACAGCATATACATAACTAGTGTGACCACTCATGGTCTTACAGGTACCTGTCTTGACGTCCCATAGTCTCACCGTATTATCATAACTTCCCGATACGATGAACTCTGAATCACTGGATATAGCCACAGATCATACATAACTAGTGTGACCACTCATGGTCTTACAGGTACCTGTCTTGACGTCCCATAGTCTCACCGTCTAATCATAACTTCCCGATACGATGAACTCTGAATCACTGGATATAGCCACAGCATATACATAACTAGTGTGACCACTCATGGTCTTACAGGTACCTGTCTTGACGTCCCATAGTCTCACCGTCTAATCATAACTTCCCGATACGATGAACTCTGAATCACTGGATATAGCCACAGATCATACATAACTAGTGTGACCACTCATGATCTTACAGGTACCTGTCTTGACGTCCCATAGTCTCACCGTCTAATCATAACTTCCCGATACGATGAACTCTGAATCACTGGATATAGCCACAGATCATACATAACTAGTGTGACCACTCATGGTCTTACAGGTACCTGTCGTGACGTCCCATAGTCTCACCGTAATATCTCCACTTCCCGATACGATGAACTCTGAATCACTGGATATAGCCACAGCATATACATAACTAGTGTGACCACTCATGGTCTTACAGGTACCTGTCTTGACGTCCCATAGTCTCACCGTCTAATCATAACTTCCCGATACGATGAACTCTGAATCACTGGATATAGCCACAGATCATACATAACTAGTGTGACCACTCATGGTCTTACAGGTACCTGTCTTGACGTCCCATAGTCTCACCGTATTATCATAACTTCCCGATACGATGAACTCTGAATCACTGGATATAGCCACAGATCATACATAACTAGTGTGACCACTCATGGTCTTACAGGTACCTGTCGTGACGTCCCATAGTCTCACCGTAATATCTCCACTTCCCGATACGATGAACTCTGAATCACTGGATATAGCCACAGATCATACATAACTAGTGTGACCACTCATGGTCTTACAGGTACCTGTCTTGACGTCCCATAGTCTCACCGTCTAATCATAACTTCCCGATACGATGAACTCTGAATCACTGGATATAGCCACAGCATATACATAACTAGTGTGACCACTCATGGTCTTACAGGTACCTGTCTTGACGTCCCATAGTCTCACCGTCTAATCATAACTTCCCGATACGATGAACTCTGAATCACTGGATATAGCCACAGATCATACATAACTAGTGTGACCACTCATGGTCTTACAGGTACCTGTCTTGACGTCCCATAGTCTCACCGTCTAATCATAACTTCCCGATACGATGAACTCTGAATCACTGGATATAGCCACAGCATATACATAACTAGTGTGACCACTCATGGTCTTACAGGTACCTGTCTTGACGTCCCATAGTCTCACCGTCTAATCATAACTTCCCGATACGATGAACTCTGAATCACTGGATATAGCCACAGCATATACATAACTAGTGTGACCACTCATGGTCTTACAGGTACCTGTCTTGACGTCCCATAGTCTCACCGTCTAATCATAACTTCCCGATACGATGAACTCTGAATCACTGGATATAGCCACAGATCATACATAACTAGTGTGACCACTCATGGTCTTACAGGTACCTGTCTTGACGTCCCATAGTCTCACCGTATTATCATAACTTCCCGATACGATGAACTCTGAATCACTGGATATAGCCACAGATCATACATAACTAGTGTGACCACTCATGGTCTTACAGGTACCTGTCGTGACGTCCCATAGTCTCACCGTCTAATCATAACTTCCCGATACGATGAACTCTGAATCACTGGATATAGCCACAGCATATACATAACTAGTGTGACCACTCATGGTCTTACAGGTACCTGTCTTGACGTCCCATAGTCTCACCGTCTAATCATAACTTCCCGATACGATGAACTCTGAATCACTGGATATAGCCACAGCATATACATAACTAGTGTGACCACTCATGGTCTTACAGGTACCTGTCTTGACGTCCCATAGTCTCACCGTCTAATCATAACTTCCCGATACGATGAACTCTGAATCACTGGATATAGCCACAGATCATACATAACTAGTGTGACCACTCATGGTCTTACAGGTACCTGTCTTGACGTCCCATAGTCTCACCGTATTATCATCACTTCCCGATACGATGAACTCTGAATCACTGGATATAGCCACAGCATATACATAACTAGTGTGACCACTCATGGTCTTACAGGTACCTGTCTTGACGTCTCATAGTCTCACCGTCTAATCATAACTTCCCGATACGATGAACTCTGAATCACTGGATATAGCCACAGATCATACATAACTAGTGTGACCACTCATGGTCTTACAGGTACCTGTCTTGACGTCCCATAGTCTCACCGTATTATCATAACTTCCCGATACGATGAACTCTGAATCACTGGATATAGCCACAGCATATACATAACTAGTGTGACCACTCATGGTCTTACAGGTACCTGTCTTGACGTCTCATAGTCTCACCGTCTAATCATAACTTCCCGATACGATGAACTCTGAATCACTGGATATAGCCACAGATCATACATAACTAGTGTGACCACTCATGGTCTTACAGGTACCTGTCTTGACGTCCCATAGTCTCACCGTATTATCATAACTTCCCGATACGATGAACTCTGAATCACTGGATATAGCCACAGATCATACATAACTAGTGTGACCACTCATGGTCTTACAGGTACCTGTCGTGACGTCCCATAGTCTCACCGTCTAATCATAACTTCCCGATACGATGAACTCTGAATCACTGGATATAGCCACAGCATATACATAACTAGTGTGACCACTCATGGTCTTACAGGTACCTGTCTTGACGTCCCATAGTCTCACCGTCTAATCATAACTTCCCGATACGATGAACTCTGAATCACTGGATATAGCCACAGATCATACATAACTAGTGTGACCACTCATGGTCTTACAGGTACCTGTCTTGACGTCCCATAGTCTCACCGTCTAATCATAACTTCCCGATACGATGAACTCTGAATCACTGGATATAGCCACAGATCATACATAACTAGTGTGACCACTCATGGTCTTACAGGTACCTGTCTTGACGTCCCATAGTCTCACCGTCTAATCATAACTTCCCGATACGATGAACTCTGAATCACTGGATATAGCCACAGCATATACATAACTAGTGTGACCACTCATGGTCTTACAGGTACCTGTCTTGACGTCCCATAGTCTCACCGTCTAATCATAACTTCCCGATACGATGAACTCTGAATCACTGGATATAGCCACAAATCATACATAACTAGTGTGACCACTCATGGTCTTACAGGTACCTGTCTTGACGTCCCATAGTCTCACCGTCTAATCATAACTTCCCGATACGATGAACTCTGAATCACTGGATATAGCCACAGCATATACATAACTAGTGTGACCACTCATGGTCTTACAGGTACCTGTCTTGACGTCCCATAGTCTCACCGTATTATCATAACTTCCCGATACGATGAACTCTGAATCACTGGATATAGCCACAGCATATACATAACTAGTGTGACCACTCATGGTCTTACAGGTACCTGTCTTGACGTCCCATAGTCTCACCGTCTAATCATAACTTCCCGATACGATGAACTCTGAATCACTGGATATAGCCACAGCATATACATAACTAGTGTGACCACTCATGGTCTTACAGGTACCTGTCTTGACGTCCCATAGTCTCACCGTCTAATCATAACTTCCCGATACGATGAACTCTGAATCACTGGATATAGCCACAGCATATACATAACTAGTGTGACCACTCATGGTCTTACAGGTACCTGTCTTGACGTCCCATAGTCTCACCGTATTATCATAACTTCCCGATACGATGAACTCTGAATCACTGGATATAGCCACAGATCATACATAACTAGTGTGACCACTCATGGTCTTACAGGTACCTGTCGTGACGTCCCATAGTCTCACCGTAATATCTCCACTTCCCGATACGATGAACTCTGAATCACTGGATATAGCCACAGCATATACATAACTAGTGTGACCACTCATGGTCTTACAGGTACCTGTCTTGACGTCCCATAGTCTCACCGTCTAATCATAACTTCCCGATACGATGAACTCTGAATCACTGGATATAGCCACAGATCATACATAACTAGTGTGACCACTCATGGTCTTACAGGTACCTGTCTTGACGTCCCATAGTCTCACCGTATTATCATAACTTCCCGATACGATGAACTCTGAATCACTGGATATAGCCACAGATCATACATAACTAGTGTGACCACTCATGGTCTTACAGGTACCTGTCGTGACGTCCCATAGTCTCACCGTAATATCTCCACTTCCCGATACGATGAACTCTGAATCACTGGATATAGCCACAGATCATACATAACTAGTGTGACCACTCATGGTCTTACAGGTACCTGTCTTGACGTCCCATAGTCTCACCGTCTAATCATAACTTCCCGATACGATGAACTCTGAATCACTGGATATAGCCACAGCATATACATAACTAGTGTGACCACTCATGGTCTTACAGGTACCTGTCTTGACGTCCCATAGTCTCACCGTCTAATCATAACTTCCCGATACGATGAACTCTGAATCACTGGATATAGCCACAGATCATACATAACTAGTGTGACCACTCATGGTCTTACAGGTACCTGTCTTGACGTCCCATAGTCTCACCGTCTAATCATAACTTCCCGATACGATGAACTCTGAATCACTGGATATAGCCACAGCATATACATAACTAGTGTGACCACTCATGGTCTTACAGGTACCTGTCTTGACGTCCCATAGTCTCACCGTCTAATCATAACTTCCCGATACGATGAACTCTGAATCACTGGATATAGCCACAAATCATACATAACTAGTGTGACCACTCATGGTCTTACAGGTACCTGTCTTGACGTCCCATAGTCTCACCGTCTAATCATAACTTCCCGATACGATGAACTCTGAATCACTGGATATAGCCACAGCATATACATAACTAGTGTGACCACTCATGGTCTTACAGGTACCTGTCTTGACGTCCCATAGTCTCACCGTATTATCATAACTTCCCGATACGATGAACTCTGAATCACTGGATATAGCCACAGCATATACATAACTAGTGTGACCACTCATGGTCTTACAGGTACCTGTCTTGACGTCCCATAGTCTCACCGTCTAATCATAACTTCCCGATACGATGAACTCTGAATCACTGGATATAGCCACAGCATATACATAACTAGTGTGACCACTCATGATCTTACAGGTACCTGTCTTGACGTCCCATAGTCTCACCGTATTATCATAACTTCCCGATACGATGAACTCTGAATCACTGGATATAGCCACAGATCATACATAACTAGTGTGACCACTCATGGTCTTACAGGTACCTGTCGTGACGTCCCATAGTCTCACCGTAATATCTCCACTTCCCGATACGATGAACTCTGAATCACTGGATATAGCCACAGCATATACATAACTAGTGTGACCACTCATGGTCTTACAGGTACCTGTCTTGACGTCCCATAGTCTCACCGTCTAATCATAACTTCCCGATACGATGAACTCTGAATCACTGGATATAGCCACAGATCATACATAACTAGTGTGACCACTCATGGTCTTACAGGTACCTGTCTTGACGTCCCATAGTCTCACCGTATTATCATAACTTCCCGATACGATGAACTCTGAATCACTGGATATAGCCACAGATCATACATAACTAGTGTGACCACTCATGGTCTTACAGGTACCTGTCGTGACGTCCCATAGTCTCACCGTAATATCTCCACTTCCCGATACGATGAACTCTGAATCACTGGATATAGCCACAGATCATACATAACTAGTGTGACCACTCATGGTCTTACAGGTACCTGTCTTGACGTCCCATAGTCTCACCGTCTAATCATAACTTCCCGATACGATGAACTCTGAATCACTGGATATAGCCACAGCATATACATAACTAGTGTGACCACTCATGGTCTTACAGGTACCTGTCTTGACGTCCCATAGTCTCACCGTCTAATCATAACTTCCCGATACGATGAACTCTGAATCACTGGATATAGCCACAGATCATACATAACTAGTGTGACCACTCATGGTCTTACAGGTACCTGTCTTGACGTCCCATAGTCTCACCGTCTAATCATAACTTCCCGATACGATGAACTCTGAATCACTGGATATAGCCACAGCATATACATAACTAGTGTGACCACTCATGGTCTTACAGGTACCTGTCTTGACGTCCCATAGTCTCACCGTCTAATCATAACTTCCCGATACGATGAACTCTGAATCACTGGATATAGCCACAAATCATACATAACTAGTGTGACCACTCATGGTCTTACAGGTACCTGTCTTGACGTCCCATAGTCTCACCGTCTAATCATAACTTCCCGATACGATGAACTCTGAATCACTGGATATAGCCACAGCATATACATAACTAGTGTGACCACTCATGGTCTTACAGGTACCTGTCTTGACGTCCCATAGTCTCACCGTATTATCATAACTTCCCGATACGATGAACTCTGAATCACTGGATATAGCCACAGCATATACATAACTAGTGTGACCACTCATGGTCTTACAGGTACCTGTCTTGACGTCCCATAGTCTCACCGTCTAATCATAACTTCCCGATACGATGAACTCTGAATCACTGGATATAGCCACAGCATATACATAACTAGTGTGACCACTCATGATCTTACAGGTACCTGTCTTGACGTCCCATAGTCTCACCGTATTATCATAACTTCCCGATACGATGAACTCTGAATCACTGGATATAGCCACAGCATATACATAACTAGTGTGACCACTCATGGTCTTACAGGTACCTGTCTTGACGTCCCATAGTCTCACCGTCTAATCATAACTTCCCGATACGATGAACTCTGAATCACTGGATATAGCCACAGATCATACATAACTAGTGTGACCACTCATGGTCTTACAGGTACCTGTCTTGACGTCCCATAGTCTCACCGTCTAATCATAACTTCCCGATACGATGAACTCTGAATCACTGGATATAGCCACAGATCATACATAACTAGTGTGACCACTCATGGTCTTACAGGTACCTGTCTTGACGTCCCATAGTCTCACCGTCTAATCATAACTTCCCGATACGATGAACTCTGAATCACTGGATATAGCCACAGCATATACATAACTAGTGTGACCACTCATGGTCTTACAGGTACCTGTCTTGACGTCCCATAGTCTCACCGTCTAATCATAACTTCCCGATACGATGAACTCTGAATCACTGGATATAGCCACAGATCATACATAACTAGTGTGACCACTCATGGTCTTACAGGTACCTGTCTTGACGTCCCATAGTCTCACCGTCTAATCATAACTTCCCGATACGATGAACTCTGAATCACTGGATATAGCCACAGATCATACATAACTAGTGTGACCACTCATGGTCTTACAGGTACCTGTCTTGACGTCCCATAGTCTCACCGTCTAATCATAACTTCCCGATACGATGAACTCTGAATCACTGGATATAGCCACAGCATATACATAACTAGTGTGACCACTCATGGTCTTACAGGTACCTGTCTTGACGTCCCATAGTCTCACCGTCTAATCATAACTTCCCGATACGATGAACTCTGAATCACTGGATATAGCCACAGATCATACATAACTAGTGTGACCACTCATGGTCTTACAGGTACCTGTCGTGACGTCCCATAGTCTCACCGTCTAATCATAACTTCCCGATACGATGAACTCTGAATCACTGGATATAGCCACAGATCATACATAACTAGTGTGACCACTCATGGTCTTACAGGTACCTGTCGTGACGTCCCATAGTCTCACCGTAATATCTCCACTTCCCGATACGATGAACTCTGAA
>CAMPDV010004119.1:0-38035 GCA_946699065.1 Loxodes magnus | reverse complement strand
ATACTCCTTAAAACTGAAATTCTAACTTATTTTCTTAATTTGCTTCTTATCTTTTATAAATACTTATTACTTCTCAAAGCATACTCCTTAAAACTGAAATTCTATCTTCTTTTTTTACTTTGCTTCTTCACATTTTTAAATACTTATTACTTCTCAAAGCATACTCCTTAAAACTGAAATTCTATCTTCTTTTCTTACTTTACTTCTTCATTTTTCTAAATACTTATTACTTCTCAAAGCATACTCCTTAAAACTGAAAATCTATCTTCTTTTCTTACTTTACTTCTTCACTTTTTTAAATACTTATTACTTCTCAAAGCATACTCCTTAAAACTGAAATTCTAACTTATTTTCTTACTTTACTTCTTCACTTTTCTAAATACTTATTACTTCTCAAAGCATACTCCTTAAAACTGAAATTCTATCTTCTTTTCTTACTTTACTTCTTCACTTTTTTAAATACTTATTACTTCTAAAAGCATACTCCTTAAAACTGAAATTCTATCTTTTATTCTTACTTTACTTCTTCACTTTTTTAAATACTTATTACTTCTCAAAGCATACTCCTTAAAACTGAAATTCTAACTTATTTTCTTACTTTACTTCTTCACTTTTCTAAATACTTATTACTTCTCAAAGCATACTCCTTAAAACTGAAATTCTATCTTCTTACTTTACTTCTTATCTTTTATAAATACTTATTACTTCTCAAAGCATACTCCTTAAAACTGAAATTCTATCTTCTTTTCTTACTTTACTTCTTCACTTTTTTAAATACTTATTACTTCTCAAAGCATACTCCTTAAAACAAAAATTCTATCTTCTTTTCTTACTTTACTTCTTCACTTTTTTAAATACTTATTACTTCTCAAAGCATACTCCTTAAAACTGAAATTCTATCTTCTTTTCTTACTTTACTTCTTCACTTTTCTAAATACTTATTACTTCTCAAAGCATACTCCTTAAAACTGAAATTCTATCTTCTTTTCTTACTTTACTTCTTATCTTTTATAAATACTTATTACTTCTCAAAGCATACTCCTTAAAACTGAAATTCTATCTTCTTTTCTTACTTTGCTTCTTCACTTTTCTAAATACTTATTACTTCTCAATGCATACTCCTTAAAACTGAAATTCTATCTTCTTTTCTTACTTTACTTCTTCACTTTTTTAAATATTTATTACTTCTCAAAGCATACTCCTTAAAACTGAAATTCTATCTTCTTTTCTTACTTTACTTCTTCACTTTTTTAAATACTTATTACTTCTCAAAGCATACTCCTTAAAACTGAAAATCTATCTTTTATTCTTACTTTACTTCTTCACTTTTTTAAATACTTATTACTTCTCAAAGCATACTCCTTAAAACTGAAAATCTATCTTCTTTTCTTACTTTGCTTCTTCACTTTTTTAAATACTTATTACTTCTCAAAGCATACTCCTTAAAACTGAAATTCTATCTTCTTTTCTTACTTTGCTGCTTCACTTTTTTAAATACTTATTACTTCTAAAAGCATACTCCTTAAAACTGAAATTCTATCTTCTTTTCTTACTTTGCTTCTTCACTTTTCTAAATACTTATTACTTCTCAAAGCATACTCCTTAAAACTGAAATTCTATCTTCTTTTCTTACTTTACTTCTTCACTTTTTTAAATACTTATTACTTCTCAAAGCATACTCCTTAAAACTGAAAATCTATCTTCTTTTCTTACTTTGCTTCTTCACTTTTTTAAATACTTATTACTTCTCAAAGCATACTCCTTAAAACTGAAATTCTATCTTCTTTTCTTACTTTGCTGCTTCACTTTTTTAAATACTTATTACTTCTAAAAGCATACTCCTTAAAACTGAAATTCTATCTTTTATTCTTACTTTACTTCTTCACTTTTTTAAATACTTATTACTTCACCAAAGCATACTCCTTAAAACTGAAAATCTATCTTCTTTTCTTACTTTGCTTCTTCACTTTTTTAAATACTTATTACTTCTCAAAGCATACTCCTTAAAACTGAAATTCTATCTTCTTTTCTTACTTTGCTGCTTCACTTTTTTAAATACTTATTACTTCTAAAAGCATACTCCTTAAAACTGAAATTCTATCTTCTTTTCTTACTTTACTTCTTCACTTTTCTAAATACTTATTACTTCTCAAAGCATACTCCTTAAAACTGAAATTCTATCTTCTTTTCTTACTTTACTTCTTATCTTTTATAAATACTTATTACTTCTCAAAGCATACTCCTTAAAACTGAAATTCTATCTTCTTTTCTTACTTTGCTTCTTCACTTTTCTAAATACTTATTACTTCTCAATGCATACTCCTTAAAACTGAAATTCTATCTTCTTTTCTTACTTTACTTCTTCACTTTTTTAAATATTTATTACTTCTCAAAGCATACTCCTTAAAAACTGAAAATCTATCTTCTTTTCTTACTTTGCTTCTTCACTTTTTTAAATACTTATTACTTCTCAAAGCATACTCCTTAAAACTGAAATTCTATCTTCTTTTCTTACTTTGCTGCTTCACTTTTTTAAATACTTATTACTTCTCAAAGAATACTCCTTAAAACTGAAATTCTATCTTCTTTTCTTACTTTACTTCTTCACTTTTTTAAATACTTATTACTTCTAAAAGCATACTCCTTAAAACTGAAATTCTATCTTTTATTCTTACTTTACTTCTTCACTTTTTTAAATACTTATTACTTCTCAAAGCATACTCCTTAAAACTGAAAATCTATCTTTTATTCTTACTTTACTTCTTCACTTTTTTAAATACTTATTACTTCTCAAAGCATACTCCTTAAAACTGAAAATCTATCTTCTTTTCTTACTTTGCTTCTTCACTTTTTTAAATACTTATTACTTCTCAAAGCATACTCCTTAAAACTGAAATTCTATCTCTTCTTTTCTTACTTTGCTGCTTCACTTTTTTAAATACTTATTACTTCTAAAAGCATACTCCTTAAAACTGAAATTCTATCTTCTTTTCTTACTTTGCTTCTTCACTTTTCTAAATACTTATTACTTCTCAATGCATACTCCTTAAAACTGAAATTCTATCTTCTTTTCTTACTTTACTTCTTCACTTTTTAAATATTTATTACTTCTCAAAGCATACTCCTTAAAACTGAAATTCTATCTTCTTTTCTTACTTTACTTCTTCACTTTTTTAATACTTATTACTTCTCAAAGCATACTCCTTAAAACTGAAATTCTAACTTATTTTCTTACTTTACTTCTTCACTTTTCTAAATACTTATTACTTCTCAAAGCATACTCCTTAAAACTGAAATTCTATCTTCTTTTCTTACTTTACTTCTTCACTTTTTTAAATACTTATTACTTCTCAAAGCATACTCCTTAAAACTGAAATTCTAACTTATTTTCTTACTTTACTTCTTCACTTTTTTAAATACTTATTACTTCTCAAAGCATACTCCTTAAAACTGAAATTCTAACTTATTTTCTTACTTTACTTCTTCACTTTTCTAAATACTTATTACTTCTCAAAGCATACTCCTTAAAACTGAAATTCTATCTTCTTTTCTTACTTTACTTCTTCACTTTTCTAAATACTTATTACTTCTCAAAGCATACTCCTTAAAACTGAAATTCTATCTTCTTTTCTTACTTTGCTTCTTCACTTTTTTAAATACTTATTACTTCTCAAAGCATACTCCTTAAAACTGAAATTCTATCTTTTATTCTTACTTTACTTCTTCACTTTTTGTAATACTTATTACTTCTCAAAGCATACTCCTTAAAACTGAAATTCTATCTTCTTTTCTTACTTTACTTCTTATCTTTTATAAATACTTATTACTTCTCAAAGCATACTCCTTAAAACTGAAATTCTATCTTCTTTTCTTACTTTGCTTCTTCACTTTTTTAAATACTTATTACTTCTCAAAGCATACTCCTTAAAACTGAAATTCTATCTTCTTTCTTACTTTACTTCTTCACTTTTCTAAATACTTATTACTTCTCAAAGCATACTCCTTAAAACTGAAAATCTATCTTCTTTTCTTACTTTACTTCTTCACTTTTCTAAATACTTATTACTTCTCAAAGAATACTCCTTAAAACTGAAATTCTATCTTTTATTCTTACTTTGCTTCTTCACTTTTTTAAATATTTATTACTTCTCAAAGCATACTTCTTAAAACTGAAATTCTATCTTCTTTTCTTACTTTACTTCTTCACTTTTCTAAATACTTATTACTTCTCAAAGCATACTCCTTAAAACTGAAATTCTATCTTCTTTTCTTACTTTACTTCTTCACTTTTTGTAATACTTATTACTTCTCAAAGCATACTCCTTAAAACTGAAATTCTATCTTCTTTTCTTACTTTACTTCTTCACTTTTTTAAATATTTATTACTTCTCAAAGCATACTTCTTAAAACTGAAATTCTATATTCTTTTCTTACTTTACTTCTTCACTTTTCTAAATACTTATTACTTCTCAAAGCATACTCCTTAAAACTGAAAATCTATCTTCTTTTCTTACTTTACTTCTTCACTTTTCTAAATACTTATTACTTCTCAAAGAATACTCCTTAAAACTGAAATTCTATCTTCTTTTCTTACTTTACTTCTTCACTTTTCTAAATACTTATTACTTCTCAAAGAATACTCCTTAAAACTGAAATTCAATCTTTTATTCTTACTTTGCTTCTTCACTTTTTTAAATACTTATTACTTCTCAAAGCATACTCCTTAAAACTGAAATTCTATCTTCTTTTCTTACTTTACTTCTTCACTTTTTGTAATACTTATTACTTCTCAAAGCATACTCCTTAAAACTGAAATTCTATCTTCTTTTCTTACTTTACTTCTTCACTTTTTTAAATATTTATTACTTCTCAAAGCATACTTCTTAAAACTGAAATTCTATATTCTTTTCTTACTTTACTTCTTCACTTTTCTAAATACTTATTACTTCTCAAAGCATACTCCTTAAAACTGAAATTCTATCTTCTTACTTTACTTCTTCACTTTTCTAAATACTTATTACTTCTCAAAGCATACTCCTTAAAACTGAAAATCTATCTTCTTTTCTTACTTTACTTCTTCACTTTTCTAAATACTTATTACTTCTCAAAGAATACTCCTTAAAACTGAAATTCTATCTTCTTTTCTTACTTTACTTCTTCACTTTTCTAAATACTTATTACTTCTCAAAGAATACTCCTTAAAACTGAAATTCAATCTTTTATTCTTACTTTGCTTCTTCACTTTTTTAAATACTTATTACTTCTCAAAGCATACTCCTTAAAACTGAAATTCTATCTTCTTACTTTACTTCTTCACTTTTCTAAATACTTATTACTTCTCAAAGCATACTCCTTAAAACTGAAATTCTATCTTCTTTTCTTACTTTACTTCTTCACTTTTCTAAATACTTATTACTTCTCAATGCATACTCCTTAAAACTGAAATTCTATCTTCTTTTCTTACTTTACTTCTTCACTTTTTTAAATACTTATTACTTCTCAATGCATACTCCTTAAAACTGAAATTCTATCTTCTTTTCTTACTTTACTTCTTATCTTTTATAAATACTTATTACTTCTCAAAGCATACTCCTTAAAACTGAAATTCTATCTTCTTTTCTTACTTTACTTCTTCACTTTTTGTAATACTTATTACTTCTCAAAGCATACTCCTTAAAACTGAAATTCTATCTTCTTTTCTTACTTTACTTCTTCACTTTTCTAAATACTAACTTCTTTTAAATGCTTACTACTTAAAACAAAAATTCTATCTTCTTTTCTTACTTTACTTCTTCACTTTTTTAAATACTTATTACTTCTCAAAGCATACTCCTTAAAACTGAAATTCTATCTTCTTTTCTTTCTTCTTCACTTTTTTAAATACTTATTACTTCTCAAAGCATACTCCTTAAAACTGAAAATCTATCTTCTTTTCTTACTTTACTTCTTATCTTTTTTAAATACTTATTACTTCTCAAAGCATACTCCTTAAAACTGAAATTCTATCTTCTTTTCTTACTTTGCTTCTTCACTTTTCTAAATACTTATTACTTCTCAATGCATACTCCTTAAAACTGAAATTCTATCTTCTTTTCTTACTTTACTTCTTCACTTTTTTAAATATTTATTACTTCTCAAAGCATACTCCTTAAAACTGAAATTCTATCTTCTTTTCTTACTTTACTTCTTCACTTTTTTAAATACTTATTACTTCTCAAAGCATACTCCTTAAAACTGAAATTCTAACTTATTTTCTTACTTTACTTCTTCACTTTTCTAAATACTTATTACTTCTCAAAGCATACTCCTTAAAACTGAAATTCTATCTTCTTTTCTTACTTTACTTCTTCACTTTTTTAAATACTTATTACTTCTCAAAGCATACTCCTTAAAACTGAAATTCTAACTTATTTCTTACTTTACTTCTTCACTTTTTTAAATACTTATTACTTCTCAAAGCATACTCCTTAAAACTGAAATTCTAACTTATTTTCTTACTTTACTTCTTCACTTTTCTAAATACTTATTACTTCTCAAAGCATACTCCTTAAAACTGAAATTCTATCTTCTTTTCTTACTTTACTTCTTCACTTTTCTAAATACTTATTACTTCTCAAAGCATACTCCTTAAAACTGAAATTCTATCTTCTTTTCTTACTTTGCTTCTTCACTTTTTTAAATACTTATTACTTCTCAAAGCATACTCCTTAAAACTGAAATTCTATCTTTTATTCTTACTTTACTTCTTCACTTTTTGTAATACTTATTACTTCTCAAAGCATACTCCTTAAAACTGAAATTCTATCTTCTTTTCTTACTTTACTTCTTATCTTTTATAAATACTTATTACTTCTCAAAGCATACTCCTTAAAACTGAAATTCTATCTTCTTTTCTTACTTTGCTTCTTCACTTTTTTAAATACTTATTACTTCTCAAAGCATACTCCTTAAAACTGAAATTCTATCTTCTTTTCTTACTTTACTTCTTCACTTTTCTAAATACTTATTACTTCTCAAAGCATACTCCTTAAAACTGAAAATCTATCTTCTTTTCTTACTTTACTTCTTCACTTTTCTAAATACTTATTACTTCTCAAAGAATACTCCTTAAAACTGAAATTCTATCTTTTATTCTTACTTTGCTTCTTCACTTTTTTAAATATTTATTACTTCTCAAAGCATACTTCTTAAAACTGAAATTCTATCTTCTTTTCTTACTTTACTTCTTCACTTTTCTAAATACTTATTACTTCTCAAAGCATACTCCTTAAAACTGAAATTCTATCTTCTTTTCTTACTTTACTTCTTCACTTTTTGTAATACTTATTACTTCTCAAAGCATACTCCTTAAAACTGAAATTCTATCTTCTTTTCTTACTTTACTTCTTCACTTTTTTAAATATTTATTACTTCTCAAAGCATACTTCTTAAAACTGAAATTCTATATTCTTTTCTTACTTTACTTCTTCACTTTTCTAAATACTTATTACTTCTCAAAGCATACTCCTTAAAACTGAAATTCTATCTTCTTACTTTACTTCTTCACTTTTCTAAATACTTATTACTTCTCAAAGCATACTCCTTAAAACTGAAAATCTATCTTCTTTTCTTACTTTACTTCTTCACTTTTCTAAATACTTATTACTTCTCAAAGAATACTCCTTAAAACTGAAATTCTATCTTCTTTTCTTACTTTACTTCTTCACTTTTCTAAATACTTATTACTTCTCAAAGAATACTCCTTAAAACTGAAATTCAATCTTTTATTCTTACTTTGCTTCTTCACTTTTTTAAATACTTATTACTTCTCAAAGCATACTCCTTAAAACTGAAATTCTATCTTCTTACTTTACTTCTTCACTTTTCTAAATACTTATTACTTCTCAAAGCATACTCCTTAAAACTGAAATTCTATCTTCTTTTCTTACTTTACTTCTTCACTTTTCTAAATACTTATTACTTCTCAATGCATACTCCTTAAAACTGAAATTCTATCTTCTTTTCTTACTTTACTTCTTCACTTTTTTAAATACTTATTACTTCTCAATGCATACTCCTTAAAACTGAAATTCTATCTTCTTTTCTTACTTTACTTCTTATCTTTTATAAATACTTATTACTTCTCAAAGCATACTCCTTAAAACTGAAATTCTATCTTCTTTTCTTACTTTACTTCTTCACTTTTTGTAATACTTATTACTTCTCAAAGCATACTCCTTAAAACTGAAATTCTATCTTCTTTTCTTACTTTACTTCTTCACTTTTCTAAATACTAACTTCTTTTAAATGCTTACTACTTAAAACAAAAATTCTATCTTCTTTTCTTACTTTACTTCTTCACTTTTTTAAATACTTATTACTTCTCAAAGCATACTCCTTAAAACTGAAATTCTATCTTCTTTTCTTTCTTCTTCACTTTTTTAAATACTTATTACTTCTCAAAGCATACTCCTTAAAACTGAAAATCTATCTTCTTTTCTTACTTTACTTCTTATCTTTTTTAAATACTTATTACTTCTCAAAGCATACTCCTTAAAACTGAAATTCTATCTTCTTTTCTTACTTTGCTTCTTCACTTTTCTAAATACTTATTACTTCTCAATGCATACTCCTTAAAACTGAAATTCTATCTTCTTTTCTTACTTTACTTCTTCACTTTTTTAAATATTTATTACTTCTCAAAGCATACTCCTTAAAACTGAAATTCTATCTTCTTTTCTTACTTTACTTCTTCACTTTTTTAAATACTTATTACTTCTCAAAGCATACTCCTTAAAACTGAAATTCTAACTTATTTTCTTACTTTACTTCTTCACTTTTCTAAATACTTATTACTTCTCAAAGCATACTCCTTAAAACTGAAATTCTATCTTCTTTTCTTACTTTACTTCTTCACTTTTTTAAATACTTATTACTTCTCAAAGCATACTCCTTAAAACTGAAATTCTAACTTATTTTCTTACTTTACTTCTTCACTTTTTTAAATACTTATTACTTCTCAAAGCATACTCCTTAAAACTGAAATTCTAACTTATTTTCTTACTTTACTTCTTCACTTTTCTAAATACTTATTACTTCTCAAAGCATACTCCTTAAAACTGAAATTCTATCTTCTTTTCTTACTTTACTTCTTCACTTTTCTAAATACTTATTACTTCTCAAAGCATACTCCTTAAAACTGAAATTCTATCTTCTTTTCTTACTTTGCTTCTTCACTTTTTTAAATACTTATTACTTCTCAAAGCATACTCCTTAAAACTGAAATTCTATCTTTTATTCTTACTTTACTTCTTCACTTTTTGTAATACTTATTACTTCTCAAAGCATACTCCTTAAAACTGAAATTCTATCTTCTTTTCTTACTTTACTTCTTATCTTTTATAAATACTTATTACTTCTCAAAGCATACTCCTTAAAACTGAAATTCTATCTTCTTTTCTTACTTTGCTTCTTCACTTTTTTAAATACTTATTACTTCTCAAAGCATACTCCTTAAAACTGAAATTCTATCTTCTTTTCTTACTTTACTTCTTCACTTTTCTAAATACTTATTACTTCTCAAAGCATACTCCTTAAAACTGAAAATCTATCTTCTTTTCTTACTTTACTTCTTCACTTTTCTAAATACTTATTACTTCTCAAAGAATACTCCTTAAAACTGAAATTCTATCTTTTATTCTTACTTTGCTTCTTCACTTTTTTAAATATTTATTACTTCTCAAAGCATACTTCTTAAAACTGAAATTCTATCTTCTTTTCTTACTTTACTTCTTCACTTTTCTAAATACTTATTACTTCTCAAAGCATACTCCTTAAAACTGAAATTCTATCTTCTTTTCTTACTTTACTTCTTCACTTTTTGTAATACTTATTACTTCTCAAAGCATACTCCTTAAAACTGAAATTCTATCTTCTTTTCTTACTTTACTTCTTCACTTTTTTAAATATTTATTACTTCTCAAAGCATACTTCTTAAAACTGAAATTCTATATTCTTTTCTTACTTTACTTCTTCACTTTTCTAAATACTTATTACTTCTCAAAGCATACTCCTTAAAACTGAAATTCTATCTTCTTACTTTACTTCTTCACTTTTCTAAATACTTATTACTTCTCAAAGCATACTCCTTAAAACTGAAAATCTATCTTCTTTTCTTACTTTACTTCTTCACTTTTCTAAATACTTATTACTTCTCAAAGAATACTCCTTAAAACTGAAATTCTATCTTCTTTTCTTACTTTACTTCTTCACTTTTCTAAATACTTATTACTTCTCAAAGAATACTCCTTAAAACTGAAATTCAATCTTTTATTCTTACTTTGCTTCTTCACTTTTTTAAATACTTATTACTTCTCAAAGCATACTCCTTAAAACTGAAATTCTATCTTCTTACTTTACTTCTTCACTTTTCTAAATACTTATTACTTCTCAAAGCATACTCCTTAAAACTGAAATTCTATCTTCTTTTCTTACTTTACTTCTTCACTTTTCTAAATACTTATTACTTCTCAATGCATACTCCTTAAAACTGAAATTCTATCTTCTTTTCTTACTTTACTTCTTCACTTTTTTAAATACTTATTACTTCTCAATGCATACTCCTTAAAACTGAAATTCTATCTTCTTTTCTTACTTTACTTCTTATCTTTTATAAATACTTATTACTTCTCAAAGCATACTCCTTAAAACTGAAATTCTATCTTCTTTTCTTACTTTACTTCTTCACTTTTTGTAATACTTATTACTTCTCAAAGCATACTCCTTAAAACTGAAATTCTATCTTCTTTTCTTACTTTACTTCTTCACTTTTCTAAATACTAACTTCTTTTAAATGCTTACTACTTAAAACAAAAATTCTATCTTCTTTTCTTACTTTACTTCTTCACTTTTTTAAATACTTATTACTTCTCAAAGCATACTCCTTAAAACTGAAATTCTATCTTCTTTTCTTACTTTACTTCTTCACTTTTCTAAATACTAACTTCTTTTAAATGCTTACTACTTAAAACAAAAATTCTATCTTCTTTTCTTACTTTACTTCTTATCTTTTTTAAATACTTATTACTTCTCAAAGCATACTCCTTAAAACTGAAATTCTATCTTCTTTTCTTACTTTGCTTCTTCACTTTTCTAAATACTTATTACTTCTCAAAGAATACTCCTTAAAACTGAAATTCTATCTTCTTTTCTTACTTTACTTCTTCACTTTTTTAAATATTTATTACTTCTCAAAGCATACTCCTTAAAACTGAAATTCTATCTTCTTTTCTTACTTTACTTCTTCACTTTTTTAAATACTTATTACTTCTCAAAGCATACTCCTTAAAACTGAAATTCTAACTTATTTTCTTACTTTACTTCTTCACTTTTCTAAATACTTATTACTTCTCAAAGCATACTCCTTAAAACTGAAATTCTATCTTCTTTTCTTACTTTACTTCTTCACTTTTTTAAATACTTATTACTTCTCAAAGCATACTCCTTAAAACTGAAATTCTAACTTATTTTCTTACTTTACTTCTTCACTTTTTTAAATACTTATTACTTCTCAAAGCATACTCCTTAAAACTGAAATTCTAACTTATTTTCTTACTTTACTTCTTCACTTTTCTAAATACTTATTACTTCTCAAAGCATACTCCTTAAAACTGAAATTCTATCTTCTTTTCTTACTTTACTTCTTCACTTTTCTAAATACTTATTACTTCTCAAAGCATACTCCTTAAAACTGAAATTCTATCTTCTTTTCTTACTTTGCTTCTTCACTTTTTTAAATACTTATTACTTCTCAAAGCATACTCCTTAAAACTGAAATTCTATCTTTTATTCTTACTTTACTTCTTCACTTTTTGTAATACTTATTACTTCTCAAAGCATACTCCTTAAAACTGAAATTCTATCTTCTTTTCTTACTTTACTTCTTATCTTTTATAAATATTTATTACTTCTCAAAGCATACTCCTTAAAACTGAAATTCTATCTTCTTTTCTTACTTTACTTCTTCACTTTTTTAAATACTTATTACTTCTCAAAGCATACTCCTTAAAACTGAAATTCTAACTTATTTTCTTACTTTACTTCTTCACTTTTCTAAATACTTATTACTTCTCAAAGCATACTCCTTAAAACTGAAATTCTATCTTCTTTTCTTACTTTACTTCTTCACTTTTTTAAATACTTATTACTTCTCAAAGCATACTCCTTAAAACTGAAATTCTATCTTCTTACTTTACTTCTTCACTTTTCTAAATACTTATTACTTCTCAAAGCATACTCCTTAAAACTGAAAATCTATCTTCTTTTCTTACTTTACTTCTTCACTTTTCTAAATACTTATTACTTCTCAAAGAATACTCCTTAAAACTGAAATTCTATCTTCTTTTCTTACTTTACTTCTTCACTTTTCTAAATACTTATTACTTCTCAAAGAATACTCCTTAAAACTGAAATTCAATCTTTTATTCTTACTTTGCTTCTTCACTTTTTTAAATACTTATTACTTCTCAAAGCATACTCCTTAAAACTGAAATTCTATCTTCTTACTTTACTTCTTCACTTTTCTAAATACTTATTACTTCTCAAAGCATACTCCTTAAAACTGAAATTCTATCTTCTTTTCTTACTTTACTTCTTCACTTTTCTAAATACTTATTACTTCTCAATGCATACTCCTTAAAACTGAAATTCTATCTTCTTTTCTTACTTTACTTCTTCACTTTTTTAAATACTTATTACTTCTCAATGCATACTCCTTAAAACTGAAATTCTATCTTCTTTTCTTACTTTACTTCTTATCTTTTATAAATACTTATTACTTCTCAAAGCATACTCCTTAAAACTGAAATTCTATCTTCTTTTCTTACTTTACTTCTTCACTTTTTGTAATACTTATTACTTCTCAAAGCATACTCCTTAAAACTGAAATTCTATCTTCTTTTCTTACTTTACTTCTTCACTTTTCTAAATACTAACTTCTTTTAAATGCTTACTACTTAAAACAAAAATTCTATCTTCTTTTCTTACTTTACTTCTTCACTTTTTTAAATACTTATTACTTCTCAAAGCATACTCCTTAAAACTGAAATTCTATCTTTTATTCTTACTTTACTTCTTCACTTTTCTAAATACTTATTACTTCTCAAAGAATACTCCTTAAAACTGAAATTCTATCTTCTTACTTTACTTCTTCACTTTTCTAAATACTTATTACTTCTCAAAGCATACTCCTTAAAACTGAAATTCTATCTTTTATTCTTACTTTGCTTCTTCACTTTTTTAAATACTTATTACTTCTCAAAGCATACTCCTTAAAACTGAAATTCTATCTTCTTTTCTTACTTTGCTTCTTCACTTTTTTAAATACTTATTACTTCTCAAAGCATACTCCTTAAAACTGAAATTCTATCTTCTTTTCTTACTTTGCTTCTTCACTTTTTTAAATACTTATTACTTCTCAAAGCATACTCCTTAAAACTGAAATTCTATCTTCTTTTCTTACTTCTTCACTTTTCTAAATACTTATTACTTCTCAAAGAATACTCCTTAAAACTGAAATTCTATCTTTTATTCTTACTTTGCTTCTTCACTTTTTTAAATACTTATTACTTCTCAAAGCATACTCCTTAAAACTGAAATTCTATCTTTTATTCTTACTTTACTTCTTCACTTTTCTAAATACTTATTACTTCTCAAAGCATACTCCTTAAAACTGAAATTCTATCTTCTTTTCTTTCTTCTTCACTTTTCTAAATACTAACTTCTTTTATATGCTTACTACTTAAAACTGAAATTCTATCTTCTTTTCTTACTTTGCTTCTTCACTTTTTTAAATACTTATTACTTCTCAAAGCATACTCCTTAAAACTGAAATTCTATCTTCTTTTCTTACTTTACTTCTTCACTTTTCTAAATACTTATTACTTCTCAAAGCATACTCCTTAAAACTGAAAATCTATCTTCTTTTCTTACTTTACTTCTTCACTTTTCTAAATACTTATTACTTCTCAAAGAATACTCCTTAAAACTGAAATTCTATCTTTTATTCTTACTTTGCTTCTTCACTTTTCTAAATACTTATTACTTCTCAAAGAATACTCCTTAAAACTGAAATTCTATCTTTTATTCTTACTTTGCTTCTTCACTTTTTTAAATACTTATTACTTCTCAAAGCATACTCCTTAAAACTGAAATTCTATCTTCTTACTTTACTTCTTCACTTTTCTAAATACTTATTACTTCTCAAAGCATACTCCTTAAAACTGAAAATCTATCTTCTTTTCTTACTTTACTTCTTCACTTTTCTAAATACTTATTACTTCTCAAAGAATACTCCTTAAAACTGAAATTCTATCTTCTTTTCTTACTTTACTTCTTCACTTTTCTAAATACTTATTACTTCTCAAAGCATACTCCTTAAAACTGAAATTCTATCTTCTTTTCTTACTTTACTTCTTCACTTTTTTAAATACTTATTACTTCTCAAAGCATACTCCTTAAAACTGAAATTCTATCTTCTTACTTTACTTCTTCACTTTTCTAAATACTTATTACTTCTCAAAGCATACTCCTTAAAACTGAAAATCTATCTTCTTTTCTTACTTTACTTCTTCACTTTTCTAAATACTTATTACTTCTCAAAGAATACTCCTTAAAACTGAAATTCTATCTTCTTTTCTTACTTTACTTCTTCACTTTTCTAAATACTTATTACTTCTCAAAGAATACTCCTTAAAACTGAAATTCAATCTTTTATTCTTACTTTGCTTCTTCACTTTTTTAAATACTTATTACTTCTCAAAGCATACTCCTTAAAACTGAAATTCTATCTTCTTACTTTACTTCTTCACTTTTCTAAATACTTATTACTTCTCAAAGCATACTCCTTAAAACTGAAATTCTATCTTCTTTTCTTACTTTACTTCTTCACTTTTCTAAATACTTATTACTTCTCAATGCATACTCCTTAAAACTGAAATTCTATCTTCTTTTCTTACTTTACTTCTTCACTTTTTTAAATACTTATTACTTCTCAATGCATACTCCTTAAAACTGAAATTCTATCTTCTTTTCTTACTTTACTTCTTATCTTTTATAAATACTTATTACTTCTCAAAGCATACTCCTTAAAACTGAAATTCTATCTTCTTTTCTTACTTTACTTCTTCACTTTTTGTAATACTTATTACTTCTCAAAGCATACTCCTTAAAACTGAAATTCTATCTTCTTTTCTTACTTTACTTCTTCACTTTTCTAAATACTAACTTCTTTTAAATGCTTACTACTTAAAACAAAAATTCTATCTTCTTTTCTTACTTTACTTCTTCACTTTTTTAAATACTTATTACTTCTCAAAGCATACTCCTTAAAACTGAAATTCTATCTTTTATTCTTACTTTACTTCTTCACTTTTCTAAATACTTATTACTTCTCAAAGAATACTCCTTAAAACTGAAATTCTATCTTCTTACTTTACTTCTTCACTTTTCTAAATACTTATTACTTCTCAAAGCATACTCCTTAAAACTGAAATTCTATCTTTTATTCTTACTTTGCTTCTTCACTTTTTTAAATACTTATTACTTCTCAAAGCATACTCCTTAAAACTGAAATTCTATCTTCTTTTCTTACTTTGCTTCTTCACTTTTTTAAATACTTATTACTTCTCAAAGCATACTCCTTAAAACTGAAATTCTATCTTCTTTTCTTACTTTGCTTCTTCACTTTTTTAAATACTTATTACTTCTCAAAGCATACTCCTTAAAACTGAAATTCTATCTTCTTTTCTTACTTCTTCACTTTTCTAAATACTTATTACTTCTCAAAGAATACTCCTTAAAACTGAAATTCTATCTTTTATTCTTACTTTGCTTCTTCACTTTTTTAAATACTTATTACTTCTCAAAGCATACTCCTTAAAACTGAAATTCTATCTTTTATTCTTACTTTACTTCTTCACTTTTCTAAATACTTATTACTTCTCAAAGCATACTCCTTAAAACTGAAATTCTATCTTCTTTTCTTTCTTCTTCACTTTTCTAAATACTAACTTCTTTTATATGCTTACTACTTAAAACTGAAATTCTATCTTCTTTTCTTACTTTGCTTCTTCACTTTTTTAAATACTTATTACTTCTCAAAGCATACTCCTTAAAACTGAAATTCTATCTTCTTTTCTTACTTTACTTCTTCACTTTTCTAAATACTTATTACTTCTCAAAGCATACTCCTTAAAACTGAAAATCTATCTTCTTTTCTTACTTTACTTCTTCACTTTTCTAAATACTTATTACTTCTCAAAGAATACTCCTTAAAACTGAAATTCTATCTTTTATTCTTACTTTGCTTCTTCACTTTTCTAAATACTTATTACTTCTCAAAGAATACTCCTTAAAACTGAAATTCTATCTTTTATTCTTACTTTGCTTCTTCACTTTTTTAAATACTTATTACTTCTCAAAGCATACTCCTTAAAACTGAAATTCTATCTTCTTTTCTTACTTTGCTTCTTCACTTTTTTAAATACTTATTACTTCTCAAAGCATACTCCTTAAAACTGAAATTCTATCTTCTTTTCTTACTTTACTTCTTCACTTTTCTAAATACTAACTTCTTTTAAATGCTTACTACTTAAAACAAAAATTCTATCTTCTTTTCTTACTTTACTTCTTCACTTTTTTAAATACTTATTACTTCTCAAAGCATACTCCTTAAAACTGAAATTCTATCTTCTTTTCTTACTTTGCTTCTTCACTTTTCTAAATACTTATTACTTCTCAAAGCATACTCCTTAAAACTGAAATTCTATCTTCTTTTCTTACTTTACTTCTTCACTTTTTGTAATACTTATTACTTCTCAAAGCATACTCCTTAAAACTGAAATTCTATCTTTTATTCTTACTTTGCTTCTTCACTTTTCTAAATACTTATTACTTCTCAAAGCATACTCCTTAAAACTGAAATTCTATCTTCTTTTCTTACTTTGCTTCTTCACTTTTTTAAATACTTATTACTTCTCAAAGCATACTCCTTAAAACTGAAATTCTATCTTCTTTTCTTACTTTACTTCTTCACTTTTCTAAATACTTATTACTTCTCAAAGCATACTCCTTAAAACTGAAAATCTATCTTCTTTTCTTACTTTACTTCTTCACTTTTCTAAATACTTATTACTTCTCAAAGAATACTCCTTAAAACTGAAATTCTATCTTTTATTCTTACTTTGCTTCTTCACTTTTTTAAATACTTATTACTTCTCAAAGCATACTCCTTAAAACTGAAATTCTATCTTTTATTCTTACTTTACTTCTTCACTTTTCAAAATACTTATTACTTCTCAAAGCATACTCCTTAAAACTGAAATTCTATCTTCTTTTCTTACTTTGCTTCTTCACTTTTTTAAATACTTATTACTTCTCAAAGCATACTCCTTAAAACTGAAATTCTATCTTCTTTTCTTACTTTGCTTCTTCACTTTTCTAAATACTTATTACTTCTCAATGCATACTCCTTAAAACTGAAATTCTATCTTCTTTTCTTACTTTACTTCTTCACTTTTTTAAATATTTATTACTTCTCAAAGCATACTTCTTAAAACTGAAATTCTATCTTCTTTTCTTACTTTACTTCTTCACTTTTCTAAATACTTATTACTTCTCAAAGCATACTCCTTAAAACTGAAATTCTATCTTCTTACTTTACTTCTTCACTTTTCTAAATACTTATTACTTCTCAAAGCATACTCCTTAAAACTGAAATTCTATCTTCTTTTCTTACTTTACTTCTTCACTTTTTTAAATACTTATTACTTCTCAAAGCATACTCCTTAAAACTGAAATTCTAACTTATTTTCTTACTTTACTTCTTCACTTTTTTAAATATTTATTACTTCTCAAAGCATACTTCTTAAAACTGAAATTCTATCTTCTTTTCTTACTTTACTTCTTCACTTTTCTAAATACTTATTACTTCTCAAAGCATACTCCTTAAAACTGAAATTCTATCTTCTTACTTTACTTCTTATCTTTTATAAATACTTATTACTTCTCAAAGCATACTCCTTAAAACTGAAATTCTATCTTCTTTTCTTACTTTACTTCTTCACTTTTTTAAATACTTATTACTTCTCAAAGCATACTCCTTAAAACTGAAATTCTAACTTATTTTCTTACTTTACTTCTTCACTTTTTTAAATACTTATTACTTCTCAAAGCATACTCCTTAAAACTGAAATTCTATCTTTTATTCTTACTTTGCTTCTTCACTTTTTTAAATACTTATTACTTCTCAAAGCATACTCCTTAAAACTGAAATTCTATCTTCTTTTCTTACTTTGCTTCTTCACTTTTTTAAATACTTATTACTTCTCAAAGCATACTCCTTAAAACTGAAATTCTATCTTCTTTTCTTACTTTGCTTCTTCACTTTTTTAAATACTTATTACTTCTCAAAGCATACTCCTTAAAACTGAAATTCTATCTTCTTTTCTTACTTCTTCACTTTTCTAAATACTTATTACTTCTCAAAGAATACTCCTTAAAACTGAAATTCTATCTTTTATTCTTACTTTGCTTCTTCACTTTTTTAAATACTTATTACTTCTCAAAGCATACTCCTTAAAACTGAAATTCTATCTTTTATTCTTACTTTACTTCTTCACTTTTCAAAATACTTATTACTTCTCAAAGCATACTCCTTAAAACTGAAATTCTATCTTCTTTTCTTTCTTCTTCACTTTTCTAAATACTAACTTCTTTTATATGCTTACTACTTAAAACTGAAATTCTATCTTCTTTTCTTACTTTGCTTCTTCACTTTTTTAAATACTTATTACTTCTCAAAGCATACTCCTTAAAACTGAAATTCTATCTTCTTTTCTTACTTTACTTCTTCACTTTTCTAAATACTTATTACTTCTCAAAGCATACTCCTTAAAACTGAAAATCTATCTTCTTTTCTTACTTTACTTCTTCACTTTTCTAAATACTTATTACTTCTCAAAGAATACTCCTTAAAACTGAAATTCTATCTTTTATTCTTACTTTGCTTCTTCACTTTTCTAAATACTTATTACTTCTCAAAGAATACTCCTTAAAACTGAAATTCTATCTTTTATTCTTACTTTGCTTCTTCACTTTTTTAAATACTTATTACTTCTCAAAGCATACTCCTTAAAACTGAAATTCTATCTTCTTTTCTTACTTTGCTTCTTCACTTTTTTAAATACTTATTACTTCTCAAAGCATACTCCTTAAAACTGAAATTCTATCTTCTTTTCTTACTTTACTTCTTCACTTTTCTAAATACTAACTTCTTTTAAATGCTTACTACTTAAAACAAAAATTCTATCTTCTTTTCTTACTTTACTTCTTCACTTTTCTAAATACTTATTACTTCTCAAAGCATACTCCTTAAAACTGAAATTCTATCTTCTTTTCTTACTTTGCTTCTTCACTTTTCTAAATACTTATTACTTCTCAAAGCATACTCCTTAAAACTGAAATTCTATCTTTTATTCTTACTTTGCTTCTTCACTTTTCTAAATACTTATTACTTCTCAAAGAATACTCCTTAAAACTGAAATTCTATCTTTTATTCTTACTTTGCTTCTTCACTTTTCTAAATACTTATTACTTCTCAAAGCATACTCCTTAAAACTGAAATTCTATCTTCTTTTCTTACTTTGCTTCTTCACTTTTTTAAATACTTATTACTTCTCAAAGCATACTCCTTAAAACTGAAATTCTATCTTCTTTTCTTACTTTACTTCTTCACTTTTTGTAATACTTATTACTTCTCAAAGCATACTCCTTAAAACTGAAATTCTATCTTCTTTTCTTACTTTACTTCTTCACTTTTCTAAATACTAACTTCTTTTAAATGCTTACTACTTAAAACAAAAATTCTATCTTCTTTTCTTACTTTACTTCTTCACTTTTTTAAATACTTATTACTTCTCAAAGCATACTCCTTAAAACTGAAATTCTATCTTTTATTCTTACTTTACTTCTTCACTTTTCAAAATACTTATTACTTCTCAAAGCATACTCCTTAAAACTGAAATTCTATCTTCTTTTCTTACTTTACTTCTTCACTTTTCTAAATACTTATTACTTCTCAAAGCATACTCCTTAAAACTGAAATTCTATCTTCTTACTTTACTTCTTCACTTTTCTAAATACTTATTACTTCTCAAAGCATACTCCTTAAAACTGAAATTCTATCTTCTTTTCTTACTTTGCTTCTTCACTTTTTTAAATACTTATTACTTCTCAAAGCATACTCCTTAAAACTGAAATTCTATCTTCTTTTCTTACTTTGCTTCTTCACTTTTCTAAATACTTATTACTTCTCAATGCATACTCCTTAAAACTGAAATTCTATCTTCTTTTCTTACTTTACTTCTTCACTTTTTTAAATATTTATTACTTCTCAAAGCATACTTCTTAAAACTGAAATTCTATCTTCTTTTCTTACTTTACTTCTTCACTTTTCTAAATACTTATTACTTCTCAAAGCATACTCCTTAAAACTGAAATTCTATCTTCTTACTTTACTTCTTCACTTTTCTAAATACTTATTACTTCTCAAAGCATACTCCTTAAAACTGAAATTCTATCTTCTTTTCTTACTTTACTTCTTCACTTTTTTAAATACTTATTACTTCTCAAAGCATACTCCTTAAAACTGAAATTCTAACTTATTTTCTTACTTTACTTCTTCACTTTTTTAAATATTTATTACTTCTCAAAGCATACTTCTTAAAACTGAAATTCTATCTTCTTTTCTTACTTTACTTCTTCACTTTTCTAAATACTTATTACTTCTCAAAGCATACTCCTTAAAACTGAAATTCTATCTTCTTACTTTACTTCTTATCTTTTATAAATACTTATTACTTCTCAAAGCATACTCCTTAAAACTGAAATTCTATCTTCTTTTCTTACTTTACTTCTTCACTTTTTTAAATACTTTTTACTTCTCAAAGCATACTCCTTAAAACTGAAATTCTATCTTCTTTTCTTACTTTGCTTCTTCACTTTTTTAAATACTTATTACTTCTCAAAGCATACTCCTTAAAACTGAAAATCTATCTTCTTTTCTTACTTTACTTCTTCACTTTTTTAAATATTTATTACTTCTCAAAGCATACTTCTTAAAACTGAAATTCTATCTTCTTTTCTTACTTTACTTCTTCACTTTTCTAAATACTTATTACTTCTCAAAGCATACTCCTTAAAACTGAAATTCTATCTTCTTACTTTACTTCTTATCTTTTATAAATACTTATTACTTCTCAAAGCATACTCCTTAAAACTGAAATTCTATCTTCTTTTCTTACTTTACTTCTTCACTTTTTTAAATACTTATTACTTCTCAAAGCATACTCCTTAAAACTGAAATTCTATCTTTTATTCTTACTTTGCTTCTTCACTTTTCTAAATACTTATTACTTCTCAATGCATACTCCTTAAAACTGAAATTCTATCTTCTTTTCTTACTTTACTTCTTCACTTTTCTAAATACTTATTACTTCTCAAAGCATACTCCTTAAAACTGAAATTCTATCTTCTTTTCTTACTTTGCTTCTTCACTTTTTTAAATACTTATTACTTCTCAAAGCATACTCCTTAAAACTGAAATTCTATCTTCTTTTCTTACTTTACTTCTTCACTTTTTGTAATACTTATTACTTCTCAAAGCATACTCCTTAAAACTGAAATTCTATCTTCTTTTCTTACTTTACTTCTTCACTTTTCTAAATACTAACTTCTTTTAAATGCTTACTACTTAAAACAAAAATTCTATCTTCTTTTCTTACTTTACTTCTTCACTTTTTTAAATACTTATTACTTCTCAAAGCATACTCCTTAAAACTGAAATTCTATCTTTTATTCTTACTTTACTTCTTCACTTTTCTAAATACTTATTACTTCTCAAAGAATACTCCTTAAAACTGAAATTCTATCTTCTTTTCTTACTTTGCTTCTTCACTTTTTTAAATACTTATTACTTCTCAAAGCATACTCCTTAAAACTGAAATTCTATCTTCTTTTCTTACTTCTTCACTTTTCTAAATACTTATTACTTCTCAAAGAATACTCCTTAAAACTGAAATTCTATCTTTTATTCTTACTTTGCTTCTTCACTTTTTTAAATACTTATTACTTCTCAAAGCATACTCCTTAAAACTGAAATTCTATCTTTTATTCTTACTTTACTTCTTCACTTTTCTAAATACTTATTACTTCTCAAAGCATACTCCTTAAAACTGAAATTCTATCTTCTTTTCTTTCTTCTTCACTTTTCTAAATACTAACTTCTTTTATATGCTTACTACTTAAAACTGAAATTCTATCTTCTTTTCTTACTTTGCTTCTTCACTTTTTTAAATACTTATTACTTCTCAAAGCATACTCCTTAAAACTGAAATTCTATCTTCTTTTCTTACTTTACTTCTTCACTTTTCTAAATACTTATTACTTCTCAAAGCATACTCCTTAAAACTGAAAATCTATCTTCTTTTCTTACTTTACTTCTTCACTTTTCTAAATACTTATTACTTCTCAAAGAATACTCCTTAAAACTGAAATTCTATCTTTTATTCTTACTTTGCTTCTTCACTTTTCTAAATACTTATTACTTCTCAAAGAATACTCCTTAAAACTGAAATTCTATCTTTTATTCTTACTTTGCTTCTTCACTTTTCTAAATACTTATTACTTCTCAAAGCATACTCCTTAAAACTGAAATTCTATCTTCTTTTCTTACTTTGCTTCTTCACTTTTTTAAATACTTATTACTTCTCAAAGCATACTCCTTAAAACTGAAATTCTATCTTCTTTTCTTACTTTACTTCTTCACTTTTCTAAATACTAACTTCTTTTAAATGCTTACTACTTAAAACAAAAATTCTATCTTCTTTTCTTACTTTACTTCTTCACTTTTTTAAATACTTATTACTTCTCAAAGCATACTCCTTAAAACTGAAATTCTATCTTCTTTTCTTACTTTGCTTCTTCACTTTTCTAAATACTTATTACTTCTCAAAGCATACTCCTTAAAACTGAAATTCTATCTTTTATTCTTACTTTGCTTCTTCACTTTTCTAAATACTTATTACTTCTCAAAGAATACTCCTTAAAACTGAAATTCTATCTTTTATTCTTACTTTGCTTCTTCACTTTTCTAAATACTTATTACTTCTCAAAGCATACTCCTTAAAACTGAAATTCTATCTACTTTGCTTCTTCACTTTTTTAAATACTTATTACTTCTCAAAGCATACTCCTTAAAACTGAAATTCTATCTTTTATTCTTACTTTACTTCTTCACTTTTTGTACTTATTACTTCTCAAAGCATACTCCTTAAAACTGAAATTCTATCTTTTATTCTTACTTTGCTTCTTCACTTTTTGTAAATACTTATTACTTCTCAAAGCATACTCCTTAAAACTGAAATTCTATCTTCTTTTCTTACTTTGCTTCTTCACTTTTTTAAATACTTATTACTTCTCAAAGCATACTCCTTAAAACTGAAATTCTATCTTCTTTTCTTACTTTACTTCTTCACTTTTCTAAATACTTATTACTTCTCAAAGCATACTCCTTAAAACTGAAAATCTATCTTCTTTTCTTACTTTACTTCTTCACTTTTCTAAATACTTATTACTTCTCAAAGAATACTCCTTAAAACTGAAATTCTATCTTTTATTCTTACTTTGCTTCTTCACTTTTTTAAATACTTATTACTTCTCAAAGAATACTCCTTAAAACTGAAATTCTATCTTTTATTCTTACTTTGCTTCTTCACTTTTTTAAATACTTATTACTTCTCAAAGCATACTCCTTAAAACTGAAATTCTATCTTTTATTCTTACTTTACTTCTTCACTTTTCAAAATACTTATTACTTCTCAAAGCATACTCCTTAAAACTGAAATTCTATCTTCTTTTCTTACTTTACTTCTTATCTTTTATAAATACTTATTACTTCTCAAAGCATACTCCTTAAAACTGAAATTCTATCTTCTTTTCTTACTTTGCTTCTTCACTTTTCTAAATACTTATTACTTCTCAATGCATACTCCTTAAAACTGAAATTCTATCTTCTTTTCTTACTTTACTTCTTCACTTTTTTAAATATTTATTACTTCTCAAAGCATACTTCTTAAAACTGAAATTCTATCTTCTTTTCTTACTTTACTTCTTCACTTTTCTAAATACTTATTACTTCTCAAAGCATACTCCTTAAAACTGAAATTCTATCTTCTTACTTTACTTCTTCACTTTTTTAAATACTTATTACTTCTCAAAGCATACTCCTTAAAACTGAAATTCTAACTTATTTTCTTACTTTACTTCTTCACTTTTCTAAATACTTATTACTTCTCAAAGCATACTCCTTAAAACTGAAATTCTATCTTCTTTTCTTACTTTACTTCTTCACTTTTCTAAATACTTATTACTTCTCAAAGCATACTCCTTAAAACTGAAATTCTATCTTCTTTTCTTACTTTGCTTCTTCACTTTTTTAAATACTTATTACTTCTCAAAGCATACTCCTTAAAACTGAAATTCTATCTTTTATTCTTACTTTACTTCTTCACTTTTTGTAATACTTATTACTTCTCAAAGCATACTCCTTAAAACTGAAATTCTATCTTCTTTTCTTACTTTACTTCTTATCTTTTATAAATACTTATTACTTCTCAAAGCATACTCCTTAAAACTGAAATTCTATCTTCTTTTCTTACTTTGCTTCTTCACTTTTTTAAATACTTATTACTTCTCAAAGCATACTCCTTAAAACTGAAATTCTATCTTCTTTTCTTACTTTACTTCTTCACTTTTCTAAATACTTATTACTTCTCAAAGCATACTCCTTAAAACTGAAATTCTATCTTCTTTTCTTACTTTACTTCTTCACTTTTCTAAATACTTATTACTTCTCAAAGAATACTCCTTAAAACTGAAATTCTATCTTTTATTCTTACTTTGCTTCTTCACTTTTTTAAATATTTATTACTTCTCAAAGCATACTTCTTAAAACTGAAATTCTATCTTCTTTTCTTACTTTACTTCTTCACTTTTCTAAATACTTATTACTTCTCAAAGCATACTCCTTAAAACTGAAATTCTATCTTCTTTTCTTACTTTACTTCTTCACTTTTTGTAATACTTATTACTTCTCAAAGCATACTCCTTAAAACTGAAATTCTATCTTCTTTTCTTACTTTACTTCTTCACTTTTCTAAATACTTATTACTTCTCAAAGCATACTCCTTAAAACTGAAATTCTATCTTCTTTTCTTTCTTCTTCAATTTTCTAAATACTAACTTCTTTTATATGCTTACTACTTAAAACTGAAATTCTATCTTCTTTTCTTACTTTGCTTCTTCACTTTTTAAATACTTATTACTTCTCAAAGCATACTCCTTAAAACTGAAATTCTATCTTCTTTTCTTACTTTACTTCTTCACTTTTCTAAATACTTATTACTTCTCAAAGCATACTCCTTAAAACTGAAATTCTATCTTCTTTTCTTACTTTACTTCTTCACTTTTTTAAATACTTATTACTTCTCAAAGCATACTCCTTAAAACTGAAATTCTATCTTCTTTTCTTACTTTGCTTCTTCACTTTTTTAAATACTTATTACTTCTCAAAGCATACTCCTTAAAACTGAAATTCTATCTTTTATTCTTACTTTGCTTCTTCACTTTTTTAAATACTTATTACTTCTCAAAGCATACTCCTTAAAACTGAAATTCTATCTTTTATTCTTACTTTGCTTCTTCACTTTTCTAAATACTTATTACTTCTCAAAGCATACTCCTTAAAACTGAAATTCTATCTTTTATTCTTACTTTGCTTCTTCACTTTTTTAAATACTTATTACTTCTCAAAGCATACTCCTTAAAACTGAAATTCTATCTTCTTTTCTTACTTTGCTTCTTCACTTTTTTAAATACTTATTACTTCTCAAAGCATACTCCTTAAAACTGAAATTCTATCTTCTTTTCTTACTTTACTTCTTCACTTTTCTAAATACTTATTACTTCTCAAAGCATACTCCTTAAAACTGAAAATCTATCTTCTTTTCTTACTTTACTTCTTCACTTTTTTAAATACTTATTACTTCTCAAAGCATACTCCTTAAAACTGAAATTCTATCTTTTATTCTTACTTTGCTTCTTCACTTTTTTAAATACTTATTACTTCTCAAAGCATACTCCTTAAAACTGAAATTCTATCTTTTATTCTTACTTTACTTCTTCACTTTTCAAAATACTTATTACTTCTCAAAGCATACTCCTTAAAACTGAAATTCTATCTTCTTACTTTACTTCTTATCTTTTATAAATACTTATTACTTCTCAAAGCATACTCCTTAAAACTGAAATTCTATCTTCTTTTCTTACTTTGCTTCTTCACTTTTCTAAATACTTATTACTTCTCAATGCATACTCTTAAAACTGAAATTCTATCTTCTTTTCTTACTTTACTTCTTCACTTTTTTAAATATTTATTACTTCTCAAAGCATACTTCTTAAAACTGAAATTCTATCTTCTTTTCTTACTTTACTTCTTCACTTTTCTAAATACTTATTACTTCTCAAAGCATACTCCTTAAAACTGAAATTCTATCTTCTTACTTTACTTCTTCACTTTTCTAAATACTTATTACTTCTCAAAGCATACTCCTTAAAACTGAAATTCTATCTTCTTTTCTTACTTTACTTCTTCACTTTTCTAAATACTTATTACTTCTCAAAGCATACTCCTTAAAACTGAAATTCTATCTTCTTTTCTTACTTTGCTTCTTCACTTTTTTAAATACTTATTACTTCTCAAAGCATACTCCTTAAAACTGAAATTCTATCTTTTATTCTTACTTTACTTCTTCACTTTTTGTAATACTTATTACTTCTCAAAGCATACTCCTTAAAACTGAAATTCTATCTTCTTTTCTTACTTTACTTCTTATCTTTTATAAATACTTATTACTTCTCAAAGCATACTCCTTAAAACTGAAATTCTATCTTCTTTTCTTACTTTGCTTCTTCACTTTTTTAAATACTTATTACTTCTCAAAGCATACTCCTTAAAACTGAAAATCTATCTTCTTTTCTTACTTTACTTCTTCACTTTTCTAAATACTTATTACTTCTCAAAGCATACTCCTTAAAACTGAAAATCTATCTTCTTTTCTTACTTTACTTCTTCACTTTTCTAAATACTTATTACTTCTCAAAGCATACTCCTTAAAACTGAAATTCTATCTTCTTTTCTTACTTTGCTTCTTCACTTTTTTAAATATTTATTACTTCTCAAAGCATACTTCTTAAAACTGAAATTCTATCTTCTTTTCTTACTTTACTTCTTCACTTTTTGTAATACTTATTACTTCTCAAAGCATACTCCTTAAAACTGAAATTCTATCTTCTTTTCTTACTTTACTTCTTCACTTTTCTAAATACTTATTACTTCTCAAAGCATACTCCTTAAAACTGAAATTCTATCTTCTTTTCTTTCTTCTTCAATTTTCTAAATACTAACTTCTTTTATATGCTTACTACTTAAAACTGAAATTCTATCTTCTTTTCTTACTTTGCTTCTTCACTTTTTTAAATACTTATTACTTCTCAAAGCATACTCCTTAAAACTGAAATTCTATCTTCTTTTCTTACTTTACTTCTTCACTTTTCTAAATACTTATTACTTCTCAAAGCATACTCCTTAAAACTGAAATTCTATCTTCTTTTCTTACTTTACTTCTTCACTTTTTTAAATACTTATTACTTCTCAAAGCATACTCCTTAAAACTGAAATTCTAACTTATTTTCTTACTTTACTTCTTCACTTTTTTAAATACTTATTACTTCTCAAAGCATACTCCTTAAAACTGAAATTCTATCTTTTATTCTTACTTTGCTTCTTCACTTTTTTAAATACTTATTACTTCTCAAAGCATACTCCTTAAAACTGAAATTCTATCTTTTATTCTTACTTTGCTTCTTCACTTTTCTAAATACTTATTACTTCTCAAAAGCATACTCCTTAAAACTGAAATTCTATCTTCTTTTCTTACTTTGCTTCTTCACTTTTTTAAATACTTATTACTTCTCAAAGCATACTCCTTAAAACTGAAATTCTATCTTCTTTTCTTACTTTACTTCTTCACTTTTCTAAATACTAACTTCTTTTAAATGCTTACTACTTAAAACAAAAATTCTATCTTCTTTTCTTACTTTAACTTTTTTTAAATACTTATTACTTCTCAAAGCATACTCCTTAAAACTGAAATTCTATCTTCTTTTCTTTCTTCTTCACTTTTTTAAATACTTATTACTTCTCAAAGCATACTCCTTAAAACTGAAAATCTATCTTCTTTTCTTACTTTACTTCTTATCTTTTTTAAATACTTATTACTTCTCAAAGCATACTCCTTAAAACTGAAATTCTATCTTCTTTTCTTACTTTGCTTCTTCACTTTTCTAAATACTTATTACTTCTCAATGCATACTCCTTAAAACTGAAATTCTATCTTCTTTTCTTACTTTACTTCTTCACTTTTTTAAATATTTATTACTTCTCAAAGCATACTCCTTAAAACTGAAATTCTATCTTCTTTTCTTACTTTACTTCTTCACTTTTTTAAATACTTATTACTTCTCAAAGCATACTCCTTAAAACTGAAATTCTAACTTATTTTCTTACTTTACTTCTTCACTTTTCTAAATACTTATTACTTCTCAAAGCATACTCCTTAAAACTGAAAATCTATCTTCTTTTCTTACTTTACTTCTTCACTTTTTTAAATACTTATTACTTCTCAAAGCATACTCCTTAAAACTGAAATTCTAACTTATTTTCTTACTTTACTTCTTCACTTTTTTAAATACTTATTACTTCTCAAAGCATACTCCTTAAAACTGAAATTCTAACTTATTTTCTTACTTTACTTCTTCACTTTTCTAAATACTTATTACTTCTCAAAGCATACTCCTTAAAACTGAAATTCTATCTTCTTTTCTTACTTTACTTCTTCACTTTTCTAAATACTTATTACTTCTCAAAGCATACTCCTTAAAACTGAAATTCTATCTTCTTTTCTTACTTTGCTTCTTCACTTTTTTTAAATACTTATTACTTCTCAAAGCATACTCCTTAAAACTGAAATTCTATCTTTTATTCTTACTTTACTTCTTCACTTTTTGTAATACTTATTACTTCTCAAAGCATACTCCTTAAAACTGAAATTCTATCTTCTTTTCTTACTTTACTTCTTATCTTTTATAAATACTTATTACTTCTCAAAGCATACTCCTTAAAACTGAAATTCTATCTTCTTTTCTTACTTTGCTTCTTCACTTTTTTTAAATACTTATTACTTCTCAAAGCATACTCCTTAAAACTGAAATTCTATCTCTTTTCTTACTTTACTTCTTCACTTTTCTAAATACTTATTACTTCTCAAAGCATACTCCTTAAAACTGAAAATCTATCTTCTTTTCTTACTTTACTTCTTCACTTTTCTAAATACTTATTACTTCTCAAAGAATACTCCTTAAAACTGAAATTCTATCTTTTATTCTTACTTTGCTTCTTCACTTTTTTAAATATTTATTACTTCTCAAAGCATACTTCTTAAAACTGAAATTCTATCTTCTTTTCTTACTTTACTTCTTCACTTTTCTAAATACTTATTACTTCTCAAAGCATACTCCTTAAAACTGAAATTCTATCTTCTTTTCTTACTTTACTTCTTCACTTTTTGTAATACTTATTACTTCTCAAAGCATACTCCTTAAAACTGAAATTCTATCTTCTTTTCTTACTTTACTTCTTCACTTTTTTAAATACTTATTACTTCTCAAAGCATACTCCTTAAAACTGAAATTCTATCTTCTTTTCTTACTTTACTTCTTCACTTTTTTAAATATTTATTACTTCTCAAAGCATACTTCTTAAAACTGAAATTCTATATTCTTTTCTTACTTTACTTCTTCACTTTTCTAAATACTTATTACTTCTCAAAGCATACTCCTTAAAACTGAAATTCTATCTTCTTACTTTACTTCTTCACTTTTCTAAATACTTATTACTTCTAAAAGCATACTCCTTAAAACTGAAATTCTATCTTCTTTTCTTACTTTACTTCTTCACTTTTCTAAATACTTATTACTTCTCAAAGCATACTCCTTAAAACTGAAATTCTATCTTCTTTTCTTACTTTACTTCTTCACTTTTCTAAATACTTATTACTTCTCAAAGAATACTCCTTAAAACTGAAATTCAATCTTTTATTCTTACTTTGCTTCTTCACTTTTTTAAATACTTATTACTTCTCAAAGCATACTCCTTAAAACTGAAATTCTATCTTCTTACTTTACTTCTTCACTTTTCTAAATACTTATTACTTCTCAAAGCATACTCCTTAAAACTGAAATTCTATCTTCTTTTCTTACTTTACTTCTTCACTTTTCTAAATACTTATTACTTCTCAATGCATACTCCTTAAAACTGAAATTCTATCTTCTTTTCTTACTTTACTTCTTCACTTTTTTAAAATACTTATTACTTCTCAAAGCATACTCCTTAAAACTGAAATTCTATCTTCTTTTCTTTCTTCTTCACTTTTTTAAATACTTATTACTTCTCAAAGCATACTCCTTAAAACTGAAAATCTATCTTCTTTTCTTACTTTACTTCTTCACTTTTTGTAATACTTATTACTTCTCAAAGCATACTCCTTAAAACTGAAATTCTATCTTCTTTTCTTACTTTACTTCTTCACTTTTTGTAATACTTATTACTTCTCAAAGCATACTCCTTAAAACTGAAATTCTATCTTCTTTTCTTACTTTACTTCTTCACTTTTCTAAATACTAACTTCTTTTAAATGCTTACTACTTAAAACAAAAATTCTATCTTCTTTTCTTACTTTACTTCTTCACTTTTTTAAATTTTCTACTTATTACTTCTCAAAGCATACTCCTTAAAACTGAAATTCTATCTTTTATTCTTACTTTACTTCTTCACTTTTCTAAATACTTATTACTTCTCAAAGAATAAAACTCCTTCTTTCTTTCTTCTTCACTTTTCTAAACTGCTTACTAATTCTATCTTCTTTTCTTACTTTGCTTCTTCACTTTTTTAAATACTTATTACTTCTCAAAGCATACTCCTTAAAACTGAAATTCTATCTTCTTTTCTTACTTTACTTCACTTTTCTAAATACTTATTACTTCTCAAAGAATACTCCTTAAAACTGAAATATCTATTTACTTTTATTCTTACTTTGCTCCTCTTCACTTTTTTAAATACTTATTACTTCTCAAAGCATACTCCTTAAAACTGAAATTCTATCTTTTATTCTTACTTTACTTCTTCACTTTTCTAAATACTTATTACTTCTCAAAGCATACTCCTTAAAACTGAAATTCTATCTTCTTTTCTTTCTTCTTCACTTTTCTAAATACTAACTTCTTTTATATGCTTACTACTTAAAACTGAAATTCTATCTTCTTTTCTTACTTTGCTTCTTCACTTTTTTAAATACTTATTACTTCTCAAAGCATACTCCTTAAAACTGAAATTCTATCTTCTTTTCTTACTTTACTTCTTCACTTTTTTAAATACTTATTACTTCTCAAAGCATACTCCTTAAAACTGAAATTCTATCTTCTTTTCTTACTTTGCTTCTTCACTTTTCTAAATACTTATTACTTCTCAAAGCATACTCCTTAAAACTGAAATTCTATCTTTTATTCTTACTTTGCTTCTTCACTTTTCTAAATACTTATTACTTCTCAAAGAATACTCCTTAAAACTGAAATTCTATCTTTTATTCTTACTTTGCTTCTTCACTTTTCTAAATACTTATTACTTCTCAAAGCATACTCCTTAAAACTGAAATTCTATCTTCTTTTCTTACTTTGCTTCTTCACTTTTTAAATACTTATTACTTCTCAAAGCATACTCCTTAAAAACTGAAATTCTATCTTCTTGTCTTACTTTACTTCTTCACTTTTTTAAATACTTATTACTTCTCAAAGCATACTCCTTAAAACTGAAATTCTATCTTCTTTTCTTACTTTGCTTCTTCACTTTTTTAAATACTTATTACTTCTCAAAGCATACTCCTTAAAACTGAAATTCTATCTTCTTTTCTTACTTTACTTCATTACTTTTCTAAATACTTATTACTTCTCAAAGCATACTCCTTAAAACTGAAATTCTATCTTCTTTTCTTACTTTACTTCTTCACTTTTTTAAATACTTATTACTTCTCAAAGCATACTCCTTAAAACTGAAATTCTATCTTCTTTTCTTACTTTGCTTCTTATCTTTTCTAAATACTTATTACTTCTCAATGCATACTCCTTAAAACTGAAATTCTATCTTTTATTCTTACTTTGCTTCTTCACTTTTCTAAATACTTATTACTTCTCAAAGCATACTCCTTAAAACTGAAATTCTATCTTCTTTTCTTACTTTACTTCTTCACTTTTTTAAATACTTATTACTTCTCAAAGCATACTCCTTAAAACTGAAATTCTATCTTCTTTTCTTACTTTGCTTCTTATCTTTTATAAATACTTATTACTTCTCAAAGCATACTCCTTAAAACTGAAATTCTATCTTCTTTTCTTACTTTACTTCATTACTTTTTTAATATTTCAAATCATCTTATTTTTGCCACTCTTCATTTATTCGTTTTTTTTTATTTTGCAAAAAATTATATTTTTTTATTTTCTTATATATTATTTTTAAGCTTTATGCTTTTCGGACTGCAACTTCTTGCAGTTGTTGATCTCTACACTGCCTTCGTTGTATATCTTGGTTATCTTGTTGTATGTGAAAAGCCACTGCCATGGAGCTCCATCACTATGAGCAGCCATGTTTCACGCCCCTACCGTGAGTGGATAATCTAGAGGAAGGCGTTTCCTTGCAAAGGTGCACTTTGACAAGGTATTCTCACTTCATTAAAGGTACTTGTTCCTAGCCATAAAAATAGAAAGTATAATTCAGAAAGTTAATCTCAACTCCAACCATTTTTATAATTATCATTTCTTACTTTTCTTCATTTTGTTATTTTATTTATTTTATCATTATTTTTAAATATTTCTTCTTTGTAAAATATTTTATCCCTTTTTTTTGTTTGTCAAGATTTTTTATTCTTTTTTTTAACCCTAAGAATCAAAAAATTTCATCACCCTAAAATCAAAAAAATTATCACAACCCAATTCAAAATAAATTAGCACAAACCAAAATCAAAAATTTCGAAACCTAATTCGGTTATTTTCAAAACCAAAATCAAAAAATTCAAAACCAAACTCAAAAAAAATCAAAACCAATATTAAAAAAAATCAAAACCAATATAAGAAAGATCAATACCAATATAAGAAAAATCAAAACCAATATAAAAAAATAAAACCAAAATTAAAAAAAATAAAACCAAGATTAAAAAAAATAGTATTAAAATTTTTTATTCCCATTTTTTCCAAAATCCTTTTATATTTTAAAATTTTTTCTCAAAAAGTTTATTCCTTTCTGACCTTCTACTTATCCCGAAATCCCCAATTTGTTCCGTCCCAACTCAGCTCTATAGTGTAAAACGCTGAGTAAAAAAAGACTTTGACACTTTTTGCCTTTTTCAGGCTTCTAACTCATGAAAATTTAATCTGCTGCACATTAAATGCAGTACGCTAAATTTTTCCTATCGTTAAAAACACATAATGCAACTTAAAAATAATAACAAACGTAATAAAATTTTATAACAAATTAAAAAAAAACTTTGCTCTTACACGTAACTCAAAAAATTTTCTAAGACTATGATATAAAGATAAAAAATTTTTGGCTCTAGTACATAACTCAAAAATTTTCCTAACACTAGAAAAATTTAGAACTTTTTGATCTAGTATATACCTCAAAAATTTTTCCAACATTGGAAAATTTAAAACTTTTCAGCTCTAGTACGTGCTTCACAAATTTTTCAGACACTATAAAAATTTAAACTTTTTTACTCTAGTATGTACTTCAAAAATTTTTCTAAACACTAGAAAATTTGAAATTTCTCTAACACTTGATTTTAAAATTAAATTAAAAAAATTATTAATAAAAATAACTAAGTTCAGAAAAGACTTAGAAAAAATTACGAACTTTAAAATTTTTTTAAATTTAATTGTAATTATGATATTAAGAAGAACATAATTCTAATTTAATAAAGAATTAGAAAGATTTAAATTCTTAAATGTAAATATTAAAATAGTTTAAATAGTTAAAAATCGAATAGGTCACTTGATGTATCTCTACTTGTCCTCAACACTCATTGTAATGTTAGTCATTACGCAATTCTAAAATTATAGACCATAGTCAACATATACTTTGCTCCAGTCATTCTAAATGTGGTGTGTTAAATTCAAACTTTCCTATTACTAGTTGTTAGTATCTACTCCATTCAATAACCTTCCTAAGTTCCATCTTCGGAAATTGTAGTCTTTTGTTTAAGAATTTCATTTTTGTGTATTACTCGATACTAACCAATTGTTGTCCTTAGATAATGATAAACTACCCACAGTTTCCGTATGACCCAAAATTGTACAGATACATTCTTCATTATTGATATTTCATATTCTTATGGTCTAGTCAAGTGATCCTGATAAGATATACTTGTTGTTGCTCGAGAATATTACCGAAAAGATATAAGGGGTGTCACCCGATAAGACCTTGGTACAAGACAGAGTTCGAGAGTTCCATAAACGAATAGTTTTGTCAGCAGATCCAGATATGATTAAGCTTGAATCACTGGATATAGCCACAGATAATACATTACTAGTGTGACCACTCATGGTCTTACAGGTACCTGTCTTGACGTCCCATAGTCTCACCGTCTAATCATCACTTCCCGATACAATGAACTCTGAATCACTGGATATAGCCACAGATATTACATAATATGTGTGACCTCTCATGGTCTTACAGGTACCTGTCTTGACGTTCCATAGTCTCACCGTCTTATCATAACCTCCCGATACGATGAACTCTGAATCACTGGATATAGCAACTTATGATACAGAACCTTTGTGACCACTCATGGTCTTACAGGTACCTGTCTTGACGTCCCATAGTCTCACCGTAGAATCTTCACTTCCCGATACGATGAACTCTGAATCACTGGATATAGCCACAGATAATACAGAATCTGTGTGACCACTCATGGTCTTACAGGTACCTGTAGCTATGTTGTAGATTCTAAGAGTAGTGTCAAATGATCCAGATACTATTAAGTTAGAGTTTGGTGAGATGGCAACCGAAGTGACTGAATTTGTATGTCCAGTGAAAATATGGGGGTGTTCGGAGGAGATTGATGTTAGATTGGCGTTGGAGAGGTCGCAGTTAATGAATTTTGTGTTACGGAGGTTAGCTGAAGTTAGGTTGGAGTTGGAGAAATTGCATGAAGTGAAGGTGGTGTCCGATAAATCAGAGTTAGATAGGTCGATATTTTCGTAATTTTGATTAGCGAATGTGAAATTCATGTAATTTAGCAAAGTCAAGGAATTGGCTGCTGCTATTTGAATTTTTGGTTGATTCTTAGCAAGATTCAAGATCTGCAACATGTATTGCTAGTTCTTTGCTGAATTTAGTTATATTAAATCGTAAAGAATCATTTATTTTTAGCATAAGTTGATTGTGTTCAATGGATTGTTCAAAATGGAACTCTTGTCGATTTATCTGTTTTGGAATTCATTGATGATATTCTAAAGTTGCTGAGTGCTTTCTATTTTGAACTCTTAAAGTGGTTATTTTGGGATTTAAACTGCTTTTATTTTTTTTGGAACTTTAGGCTGGCTTTTTTATGAAACTTGCTGACCTTAGATTTATTTTTTTGCTTCTTCTTAAGGTTGTCTCACTTCTTATGCTTGATTTTATTTGAGTTAGTTCTATAGATCGATGCATTTTCTTATTACAACTGAGAAATCTTACATATTTGCTCTTTGTTCAGGATTCATAGACATAATCTCTTTGAAGACCTTGAATGAAATTTCTGAAATTGATTTTTAGTTTTGACTTGCGTCTTAGTAACTCAAAGACTTTACTCTATTCATTTCATTCTACATGCTTTCAAATCCTTTTACTACCTCATTCAATGCATTTATATTACGATTGAATTCCTAACTGGTTACCATCTTTTAAGTTTTTATTTGCTGATACTTTTCATTGAGAGCATTTATCTTTCTTAAGACTTACTCAATTTCATTTACGATCTTTTTTCTCTCATCTATTTCACTTTAACATAGTATCCACGTAACTTATTTTACTATTTCATTGAAGATTTTTTGGAAATCTACACATGTTTTCTTGATGCTTAGGATATATGCCTTTTAGATATTGGCTTGTCCCGATAAGTCTTAAATCAATTAAATCAGATTGGCTTAATGTTCAAACTTATTTAACTACTACTTGAAATGATCCTTTATGTCAAAATTCTTTAGATTTTTTTCTTAAATATTTACTTTTTTGTTGTGAATCTGACAATTAATTGTATGAGCTTCTTGTAACTTTTAAAGACATTTAGTGCAACTAACACATCCACATTATAATTCTTTTGGCTATCTTTTATTTTAGTCGAAAACTTTTTTACATTTTTAACAGAAGGTTAAATCCATTACTTATAATTTACTTAAAATAACTCTCTGAATAAATACCCAATATTACAATGAAAATAAAATTGATAAAAAATAAATATTAATTAAAAATAAGAATTTATTAAAATTAGTAATTGTTTTTGATTAAAAAAAGATGCTAAAGAAAATTAAAGATATTGATAACTATTAGATAAAAATATTAAACGCGAACAATAAAATTTTGCATAAATAATAAAATTACATATCAAAATCTATTTTTTAATCAAACTAAAAAAAAATTTTTAATACAATTTTTAAAAAATATATTATTTTAAAATAAGTTATAAATTTTAATTAAAATTTTATAACTTATTTTTAAATAAATACAATTAAAAATAATTTGCTTTAATATTAAAAAAATTATTAAAAACAAAAACTACTAATGATAAAATTAAAAAAAATTATAATAATAAAAATATAGTTTAAATCATAATTAAAAAATTTATTTTTTTTTAAATGTAAAAACAAAACATATATTAATTAAAATCAAATTAATTTTTTATTATTTTAAAAGAATGAAAATATATAAGAAATGTATGTAATATAAAATTTAATTATTAAAAAAAAATCATATTATTTCAAGCTTAAAAATCAAAAATAAATGTTTTTATTAGTATATAACGTAAATTATTTAAAAAAAATTAGAATAAAAAATCTTTATTCATCTGCAAAAAACTTGTATACTTAAACCTAAATAAAAAAATGTTTTAATACATAAAAAAATTTATTTAATACTGGAAATTATTTAATATCAAACAATAATGAAATAAATTATCTAAAATTAAATAGTAAAATTTATTTGTTTAAAAATTCAAATAATATTTAAATTTATTAGATATAATTTATTTAAAAAAATAGAGAAATAAACTAATATACAATTTGAAAAAAATATTCATTATATTAATAAAATTAAAACATCCTAAAAAGTAAACTCAAAATTAAATAATTTAAAAAAAATTAATTAATATTAAAAGAAAAAATAAAACAATAGATAAAAAAATTATGCTAATAAAATAAAAATGAAAATCATAAATAAAAATTTACTTAAAAAAATATTAAAAAAAATAAAAAAGTGTAAAACTATAATAAAAATAGATATTCTAAAAATAAGAAAAATAATTCAATATGATTAAAAATGATAAAAGAAGTAAACAAAAAAAAGAAAATTTAATTTATCTGAATGAAATTAAAAGTTTTAATTAAAATAAGAAAAACATATAAGGCTAATAAAGCCATATAATAATTAATTAAAAAAACAAATAATAATATTTATTAGCTTTATAAGCATTCTAAATATCTTCTTGGTATTTTATAAAATTCTACTAAGTATGTTTCATATTTT
>CAMPDV010004118.1:0-37193 GCA_946699065.1 Loxodes magnus | reverse complement strand
TTACTTAATATTTTACTTTCTCTTACTTTCGTTCATATTTTTTCAAAGAAACATTAATATCCAATCTATAACACATTATCATCTAAACTGCTCTTTTTTATCAATTTTCCATCATACATTTTTTTTCCATCTTTTTTACGATTTTATTTTTCTTCATTTTATTTTTCGACGATTTTAAAAAAATTCAATTCTCATCTTTTCATTTACCCTTTAATTCTTGCTTCATATCTTTATTATTCCTTTATTCCTTTACTCTAATATTCACATCTTTACCCTACTATTTTAAACAACTATTAATTTCTATATCACCTCTAAAAAAATAATTTTCTTAAAAATATATTTTAAGACATCACCTCTTAAACTTACTTAATATTTTACTTTCTCTTACTTTCGTTCATATTTTTTCAAAGAAACATTAATATCCAATCTATAACACATTATCATCTAAACTGCTCTTTTTTATCAATTTTCCATCATACATTTTTTTTCCATCTTTTTTACGATTTTATTTTTCTTCATTTTATTTTTCGACGATTTTAAAAAAATTCAATTCTCATCTTTTCATTTACCCTTTAATTCTTGCTTCATATCTTTATTATTCCTTTATTCCTTTACTCTAATATTCACATCTTTACCCTACTATTTTAAACAACTATTAATTTCTATATCACCTCTAAAAAAATAATTTTCTTAAAAATATATTTTAAGACATCACCTCTTAAACTTACTTAATATTTTACTTTCTCTTACTTTCGTTCATATTTTTTCAAAGAAACATTAATATCCAATCTATAACACATTATCATCTAAACTGCTCTTTTTTATCAATTTTCCATCATACATTTTTTTTCCATCTTTTTTACGATTTTATTTTTCTTCATTTTATTTTTCGACGATTTTAAAAAAATTCAATTCTCATCTTTTCATTTACCCTTTAATTCTTGCTTCATATCTTTATTATTCCTTTATTCCTTTACTCTAATATTCACATCTTTACCCTACTATTTTAAACAACTATTAATTTCTATATCACCTCTAAAAAAATAATTTTCTTAAAAATATATTTTAAGACATCACCTCTTAAACTTACTTAATATTTTACTTTCTCTTACTTTCGTTCATATTTTTTCAAAGAAACATTAATATCCAATCTATAACACATTATCATCTAAACTGCTCTTTTTTATCAATTTTCCATCATACATTTTTTTTCCATCTTTTTTACGATTTTATTTTTCTTCATTTTATTTTTCGACGATTTTAAAAAAATTCAATTCTCATCTTTTCATTTACCCTTTAATTCTTGCTTCATATCTTTATTATTCCTTTATTCCTTTACTCTAATATTCACATCTTTACCCTACTATTTTAAACAACTATTAATTTCTATATCACCTCTAAAAAAATAATTTTCTTAAAAATATATTTTAAGACATCACCTCTTAAACTTACTTAATATTTTACTTTCTCTTACTTTCGTTCATATTTTTTCAAAGAAACATTAATATCCAATCTATAACACATTATCATCTAAACTGCTCTTTTTTATCAATTTTCCATCATACATTTTTTTTCCATCTTTTTTACGATTTTATTTTTCTTCATTTTATTTTTCGACGATTTTAAAAAAATTCAATTCTCATCTTTTCATTTACCCTTTAATTCTTGCTTCATATCTTTATTATTCCTTTATTCCTTTACTCTAATATTCACATCTTTACCCTACTATTTTAAACAACTATTAATTTCTATATCACCTCTAAAAAAATAATTTTCTTAAAAATATATTTTAAGACATCACCTCTTAAACTTACTTAATATTTTACTTTCTCTTACTTTCGTTCATATTTTTTCAAAGAAACATTAATATCCAATCTATAACACATTATCATCTAAACTGCTCTTTTTTATCAATTTTCCATCATACATTTTTTTTCCATCTTTTTTACGATTTTATTTTTCTTCATTTTATTTTTCGACGATTTTAAAAAAATTCAATTCTCATCTTTTCATTTACCCTTTAATTCTTGCTTCATATCTTTATTATTCCTTTATTCCTTTACTCTAATATTCACATCTTTACCCTACTATTTTAAACAACTATTAATTTCTATATCACCTCTAAAAAAATAATTTTCTTAAAAATATATTTTAAGACATCACCTCTTAAACTTACTTAATATTTTACTTTCTCTTACTTTCGTTCATATTTTTTCAAAGAAACATTAATATCCAATCTATAACACATTATCATCTAAACTGCTCTTTTTTATCAATTTTCCATCATACATTTTTTTTCCATCTTTTTTACGATTTTATTTTTCTTCATTTTATTTTTCGACGATTTTAAAAAAATTCAATTCTCATCTTTTCATTTACCCTTTAATTCTTGCTTCATATCTTTATTATTCCTTTATTCCTTTACTCTAATATTCACATCTTTACCCTACTATTTTAAACAACTATTAATTTCTATATCACCTCTAAAAAAATAATTTTCTTAAAAATATATTTTAAGACATCACCTCTTAAACTTACTTAATATTTTACTTTCTCTTACTTTCGTTCATATTTTTTCAAAGAAACATTAATATCCAATCTATAACACATTATCATCTAAACTGCTCTTTTTTATCAATTTTCCATCATACATTTTTTTTCCATCTTTTTTACGATTTTATTTTTCTTCATTTTATTTTTCGACGATTTTAAAAAAATTCAATTCTCATCTTTTCATTTACCCTTTAATTCTTGCTTCATATCTTTATTATTCCTTTATTCCTTTACTCTAATATTCACATCTTTACCCTACTATTTTAAACAACTATTAATTTCTATATCACCTCTAAAAAAATAATTTTCTTAAAAATATATTTTAAGACATCACCTCTTAAACTTACTTAATATTTTACTTTCTCTTACTTTCGTTCATATTTTTTCAAAGAAACATTAATATCCAATCTATAACACATTATCATCTAAACTGCTCTTTTTTATCAATTTTCCATCATACATTTTTTTTCCATCTTTTTTACGATTTTATTTTTCTTCATTTTATTTTTCGACGATTTTAAAAAAATTCAATTCTCATCTTTTCATTTACCCTTTAATTCTTGCTTCATATCTTTATTATTCCTTTATTCCTTTACTCTAATATTCACATCTTTACCCTACTATTTTAAACAACTATTAATTTCTATATCACCTCTAAAAAAATAATTTTCTTAAAAATATATTTTAAGACATCACCTCTTAAACTTACTTAATATTTTACTTTCTCTTACTTTCGTTCATATTTTTTCAAAGAAACATTAATATCCAATCTATAACACATTATCATCTAAACTGCTCTTTTTTATCAATTTTCCATCATACATTTTTTTTCCATCTTTTTTACGATTTTATTTTTCTTCATTTTATTTTTCGACGATTTTAAAAAAATTCAATTCTCATCTTTTCATTTACCCTTTAATTCTTGCTTCATATCTTTATTATTCCTTTATTCCTTTACTCTAATATTCACATCTTTACCCTACTATTTTAAACAACTATTAATTTCTATATCACCTCTAAAAAAATAATTTTCTTAAAAATATATTTTAAGACATCACCTCTTAAACTTACTTAATATTTTACTTTCTCTTACTTTCGTTCATATTTTTTCAAAGAAACATTAATATCCAATCTATAACACATTATCATCTAAACTGCTCTTTTTTATCAATTTTCCATCATACATTTTTTTTCCATCTTTTTTACGATTTTATTTTTCTTCATTTTATTTTTCGACGATTTTAAAAAAATTCAATTCTCATCTTTTCATTTACCCTTTAATTCTTGCTTCATATCTTTATTATTCCTTTATTCCTTTACTCTAATATTCACATCTTTACCCTACTATTTTAAACAACTATTAATTTCTATATCACCTCTAAAAAAATAATTTTCTTAAAAATATATTTTAAGACATCACCTCTTAAACTTACTTAATATTTTACTTTCTCTTACTTTCGTTCATATTTTTTCAAAGAAACATTAATATCCAATCTATAACACATTATCATCTAAACTGCTCTTTTTTATCAATTTTCCATCATACATTTTTTTTCCATCTTTTTTACGATTTTATTTTTCTTCATTTTATTTTTCGACGATTTTAAAAAAATTCAATTCTCATCTTTTCATTTACCCTTTAATTCTTGCTTCATATCTTTATTATTCCTTTATTCCTTTACTCTAATATTCACATCTTTACCCTACTATTTTAAACAACTATTAATTTCTATATCACCTCTAAAAAAATAATTTTCTTAAAAATATATTTTAAGACATCACCTCTTAAACTTACTTAATATTTTACTTTCTCTTACTTTCGTTCATATTTTTTCAAAGAAACATTAATATCCAATCTATAACACATTATCATCTAAACTGCTCTTTTTTATCAATTTTCCATCATACATTTTTTTTCCATCTTTTTTACGATTTTATTTTTCTTCATTTTATTTTTCGACGATTTTAAAAAAATTCAATTCTCATCTTTTCATTTACCCTTTAATTCTTGCTTCATATCTTTATTATTCCTTTATTCCTTTACTCTAATATTCACATCTTTACCCTACTATTTTAAACAACTATTAATTTCTATATCACCTCTAAAAAAATAATTTTCTTAAAAATATATTTTAAGACATCACCTCTTAAACTTACTTAATATTTTACTTTCTCTTACTTTCGTTCATATTTTTTCAAAGAAACATTAATATCCAATCTATAACACATTATCATCTAAACTGCTCTTTTTTATCAATTTTCCATCATACATTTTTTTTCCATCTTTTTTACGATTTTATTTTTCTTCATTTTATTTTTCGACGATTTTAAAAAAATTCAATTCTCATCTTTTCATTTACCCTTTAATTCTTGCTTCATATCTTTATTATTCCTTTATTCCTTTACTCTAATATTCACATCTTTACCCTACTATTTTAAACAACTATTAATTTCTATATCACCTCTAAAAAAATAATTTTCTTAAAAATATATTTTAAGACATCACCTCTTAAACTTACTTAATATTTTACTTTCTCTTACTTTCGTTCATATTTTTTCAAAGAAACATTAATATCCAATCTATAACACATTATCATCTAAACTGCTCTTTTTTATCAATTTTCCATCATACATTTTTTTTCCATCTTTTTTACGATTTTATTTTTCTTCATTTTATTTTTCGACGATTTTAAAAAAATTCAATTCTCATCTTTTCATTTACCCTTTAATTCTTGCTTCATATCTTTATTATTCCTTTATTCCTTTACTCTAATATTCACATCTTTACCCTACTATTTTAAACAACTATTAATTTCTATATCACCTCTAAAAAAATAATTTTCTTAAAAATATATTTTAAGACATCACCTCTTAAACTTACTTAATATTTTACTTTCTCTTACTTTCGTTCATATTTTTTCAAAGAAACATTAATATCCAATCTATAACACATTATCATCTAAACTGCTCTTTTTTATCAATTTTCCATCATACATTTTTTTTCCATCTTTTTTACGATTTTATTTTTCTTCATTTTATTTTTCGACGATTTTAAAAAAATTCAATTCTCATCTTTTCATTTACCCTTTAATTCTTGCTTCATATCTTTATTATTCCTTTATTCCTTTACTCTAATATTCACATCTTTACCCTACTATTTTAAACAACTATTAATTTCTATATCACCTCTAAAAAAATAATTTTCTTAAAAATATATTTTAAGACATCACCTCTTAAACTTACTTAATATTTTACTTTCTCTTACTTTCGTTCATATTTTTTCAAAGAAACATTAATATCCAATCTATAACACATTATCATCTAAACTGCTCTTTTTTATCAATTTTCCATCATACATTTTTTTTCCATCTTTTTTACGATTTTATTTTTCTTCATTTTATTTTTCGACGATTTTAAAAAAATTCAATTCTCATCTTTTCATTTACCCTTTAATTCTTGCTTCATATCTTTATTATTCCTTTATTCCTTTACTCTAATATTCACATCTTTACCCTACTATTTTAAACAACTATTAATTTCTATATCACCTCTAAAAAAATAATTTTCTTAAAAATATATTTTAAGACATCACCTCTTAAACTTACTTAATATTTTACTTTCTCTTACTTTCGTTCATATTTTTTCAAAGAAACATTAATATCCAATCTATAACACATTATCATCTAAACTGCTCTTTTTTATCAATTTTCCATCATACATTTTTTTTCCATCTTTTTTACGATTTTATTTTTCTTCATTTTATTTTTCGACGATTTTAAAAAAATTCAATTCTCATCTTTTCATTTACCCTTTAATTCTTGCTTCATATCTTTATTATTCCTTTATTCCTTTACTCTAATATTCACATCTTTACCCTACTATTTTAAACAACTATTAATTTCTATATCACCTCTAAAAAAATAATTTTCTTAAAAATATATTTTAAGACATCACCTCTTAAACTTACTTAATATTTTACTTTCTCTTACTTTCGTTCATATTTTTTCAAAGAAACATTAATATCCAATCTATAACACATTATCATCTAAACTGCTCTTTTTTATCAATTTTCCATCATACATTTTTTTTCCATCTTTTTTACGATTTTATTTTTCTTCATTTTATTTTTCGACGATTTTAAAAAAATTCAATTCTCATCTTTTCATTTACCCTTTAATTCTTGCTTCATATCTTTATTATTCCTTTATTCCTTTACTCTAATATTCACATCTTTACCCTACTATTTTAAACAACTATTAATTTCTATATCACCTCTAAAAAAATAATTTTCTTAAAAATATATTTTAAGACATCACCTCTTAAACTTACTTAATATTTTACTTTCTCTTACTTTCGTTCATATTTTTTCAAAGAAACATTAATATCCAATCTATAACACATTATCATCTAAACTGCTCTTTTTTATCAATTTTCCATCATACATTTTTTTTCCATCTTTTTTACGATTTTATTTTTCTTCATTTTATTTTTCGACGATTTTAAAAAAATTCAATTCTCATCTTTTCATTTACCCTTTAATTCTTGCTTCATATCTTTATTATTCCTTTATTCCTTTACTCTAATATTCACATCTTTACCCTACTATTTTAAACAACTATTAATTTCTATATCACCTCTAAAAAAATAATTTTCTTAAAAATATATTTTAAGACATCACCTCTTAAACTTACTTAATATTTTACTTTCTCTTACTTTCGTTCATATTTTTTCAAAGAAACATTAATATCCAATCTATAACACATTATCATCTAAACTGCTCTTTTTTATCAATTTTCCATCATACATTTTTTTTCCATCTTTTTTACGATTTTATTTTTCTTCATTTTATTTTTCGACGATTTTAAAAAAATTCAATTCTCATCTTTTCATTTACCCTTTAATTCTTGCTTCATATCTTTATTATTCCTTTATTCCTTTACTCTAATATTCACATCTTTACCCTACTATTTTAAACAACTATTAATTTCTATATCACCTCTAAAAAAATAATTTTCTTAAAAATATATTTTAAGACATCACCTCTTAAACTTACTTAATATTTTACTTTCTCTTACTTTCGTTCATATTTTTTCAAAGAAACATTAATATCCAATCTATAACACATTATCATCTAAACTGCTCTTTTTTATCAATTTTCCATCATACATTTTTTTTCCATCTTTTTTACGATTTTATTTTTCTTCATTTTATTTTTCGACGATTTTAAAAAAATTCAATTCTCATCTTTTCATTTACCCTTTAATTCTTGCTTCATATCTTTATTATTCCTTTATTCCTTTACTCTAATATTCACATCTTTACCCTACTATTTTAAACAACTATTAATTTCTATATCACCTCTAAAAAAATAATTTTCTTAAAAATATATTTTAAGACATCACCTCTTAAACTTACTTAATATTTTACTTTCTCTTACTTTCGTTCATATTTTTTCAAAGAAACATTAATATCCAATCTATAACACATTATCATCTAAACTGCTCTTTTTTATCAATTTTCCATCATACATTTTTTTTCCATCTTTTTTACGATTTTATTTTTCTTCATTTTATTTTTCGACGATTTTAAAAAAATTCAATTCTCATCTTTTCATTTACCCTTTAATTCTTGCTTCATATCTTTATTATTTTTTTATTCCTTTACTCTAATATTCACATCTTTACCCTACTATTTTAAACAACTATTAATTTCTATATCACCTCTAAAAAAATAATTTTCTTAAAAATATATTTTAAGACATCACCTCTTAAACTTACTTAATATTTTACTTTCTCTTACTTTCGTTCATATTTTTTCAAAGAAACATTAATATCCAATCTATAACACATTATCATCTAAACTGCTCTTTTTTATCAATTTTCCATCATACATTTTTTTTCCATCTTTTTTACGATTTTATTTTTCTTCATTTTATTTTTCGACGATTTTAAAAAAATTCAATTCTCATCTTTTCATTTACCCTTTAATTCTTGCTTCATATCTTTATTATTCCTTTATTCCTTTACTCTAATATTCACATCTTTACCCTACTATTTTAAACAACTATTAATTTCTATATCACCTCTAAAAAAATAATTTTCTTAAAAATATATTTTAAGACATCACCTCTTAAACTTACTTAATATTTTACTTTCTCTTACTTTCGTTCATATTTTTTCAAAGAAACATTAATATCCAATCTATAACACATTATCATCTAAACTGCTCTTTTTTATCAATTTTCCATCATACATTTTTTTTCCATCTTTTTTACGATTTTATTTTTCTTCATTTTATTTTTCGACGATTTTAAAAAAATTCAATTCTCATCTTTTCATTTACCCTTTAATTCTTGCTTCATATCTTTATTATTCCTTTATTCCTTTACTCTAATATTCACATCTTTACCCTACTATTTTAAACAACTATTAATTTCTATATCACCTCTAAAAAAATAATTTTCTTAAAAATATATTTTAAGACATCACCTCTTAAACTTACTTAATATTTTACTTTCTCTTACTTTCGTTCATATTTTTTCAAAGAAACATTAATATCCAATCTATAACACATTATCATCTAAACTGCTCTTTTTTATCAATTTTCCATCATACATTTTTTTTCCATCTTTTTTACGATTTTATTTTTCTTCATTTTATTTTTCGACGATTTTAAAAAAATTCAATTCTCATCTTTTCATTTACCCTTTAATTCTTGCTTCATATCTTTATTATTCCTTTATTCCTTTACTCTAATATTCACATCTTTACCCTACTATTTTAAACAACTATTAATTTCTATATCACCTCTAAAAAAATAATTTTCTTAAAAATATATTTTAAGACATCACCTCTTAAACTTACTTAATATTTTACTTTCTCTTACTTTCGTTCATATTTTTTCAAAGAAACATTAATATCCAATCTATAACACATTATCATCTAAACTGCTCTTTTTTATCAATTTTCCATCATACATTTTTTTTCCATCTTTTTTACGATTTTATTTTTCTTCATTTTATTTTTCGACGATTTTAAAAAAATTCAATTCTCATCTTTTCATTTACCCTTTAATTCTTGCTTCATATCTTTATTATTCCTTTATTCCTTTACTCTAATATTCACATCTTTACCCTACTATTTTAAACAACTATTAATTTCTATATCACCTCTAAAAAAATAATTTTCTTAAAAATATATTTTAAGACATCACCTCTTAAACTTACTTAATATTTTACTTTCTCTTACTTTCGTTCATATTTTTTCAAAGAAACATTAATATCCAATCTATAACACATTATCATCTAAACTGCTCTTTTTTATCAATTTTCCATCATACATTTTTTTTCCATCTTTTTTACGATTTTATTTTTCTTCATTTTATTTTTCGACGATTTTAAAAAAATTCAATTCTCATCTTTTCATTTACCCTTTAATTCTTGCTTCATATCTTTATTATTTTTTTATTATTCCTTTACTCTAATATTCACATCTTTACCCTACTATTTTAAACAACTATTAATTTCTATATCACCTCTAAAAAAATAATTTTCTTAAAAATATATTTTAAGACATCACCTCTTAAACTTACTTAATATTTTACTTTCTCTTACTTTCGTTCATATTTTTTCAAAGAAACATTAATATCCAATCTATAACACATTATCATCTAAACTGCTCTTTTTTATCAATTTTCCATCATACATTTTTTTTCCATCTTTTTTACGATTTTATTTTTCTTCATTTTATTTTTCGACGATTTTAAAAAAATTCAATTCTCATCTTTTCATTTACCCTTTAATTCTTGCTTCATATCTTTATTATTTTTTTATTCCTTTACTCTAATATTCACATCTTTACCCTACTATTTTAAACAACTATTAATTTCTATATCACCTCTAAAAAAATAATTTTCTTAAAAATATATTTTAAGACATCACCTCTTAAACTTACTTAATATTTTACTTTCTCTTACTTTCGTTCATATTTTTTCAAAGAAACATTAATATCCAATCTATAACACATTATCATCTAAACTGCTCTTTTTTATCAATTTTCCATCATACATTTTTTTTCCATCTTTTTTACGATTTTATTTTTCTTCATTTTATTTTTCGACGATTTTAAAAAAATTCAATTCTCATCTTTTCATTTACCCTTTAATTCTTGCTTCATATCTTTATTATTCCTTTATTCCTTTACTCTAATATTCACATCTTTACCCTACTATTTTAAACAACTATTAATTTCTATATCACCTCTAAAAAAATAATTTTCTTAAAAATATATTTTAAGACATCACCTCTTAAACTTACTTAATATTTTACTTTCTCTTACTTTCGTTCATATTTTTTCAAAGAAACATTAATATCCAATCTATAACACATTATCATCTAAACTGCTCTTTTTTATCAATTTTCCATCATACATTTTTTTTCCATCTTTTTTACGATTTTATTTTTCTTCATTTTATTTTTCGACGATTTTAAAAAAATTCAATTCTCATCTTTTCATTTACCCTTTAATTCTTGCTTCATATCTTTATTATTTTTTTATTCCTTTACTCTAATATTCACATCTTTACCCTACTATTTTAAACAACTATTAATTTCTATATCACCTCTAAAAAAATAATTTTCTTAAAAATATATTTTAAGACATCACCTCTTAAACTTACTTAATATTTTACTTTCTCTTACTTTCGTTCATATTTTTTCAAAGAAACATTAATATCCAATCTATAACACATTATCATCTAAACTGCTCTTTTTTATCAATTTTCCATCATACATTTTTTTCCATCTTTTTTACGATTTTATTTTTCTTCATTTTATTTTTCGACGATTTTAAAAAAATTCAATTCTCATCTTTTCATTTACCCTTTAATTCTTGCTTCATATCTTTATTATTTTTTTATTATTCCTTTACTCTAATATTCACATCTTTACCCTACTATTTTAAACAACTATTAATTTCTATATCACCTCTAAAAAAATAATTTTCTTAAAAATATATTTTAAGACATCACCTCTTAAACTTACTTAATATTTTACTTTCTCTTACTTTCGTTCATATTTTTTCAAAGAAACATTAATATCCAATCTATAACACATTATCATCTAAACTGCTCTTTTTTATCAATTTTCCATCATACATTTTTTTTCCATCTTTTTTACGATTTTATTTTTCTTCATTTTATTTTTCGACGATTTTAAAAAAATTCAATTCTCATCTTTTCATTTACCCTTTAATTCTTGCTTCATATCTTTATTATTTTTTTTATTATTCCTTTACTCTAATATTCACATCTTTACCCTACTATTTTAAACAACTATTAATTTCTATATCACCTCTAAAAAAATAATTTTCTTAAAAATATATTTTAAGACATCACCTCTTAAACTTACTTAATATTTTACTTTCTCTTACTTTCGTTCATATTTTTTCAAAGAAACATTAATATCCAATCTATAACACATTATCATCTAAACTGCTCTTTTTTATCAATTTTCCATCATACATTTTTTTTCCATCTTTTTTACGATTTTATTTTTCTTCATTTTATTTTTCGACGATTTTAAAAAAATTCAATTCTCATCTTTTCATTTACCCTTTAATTCTTGCTTCATATCTTTATTATTTTTTTATTCCTTTACTCTAATATTCACATCTTTACCCTACTATTTTAAACAACTATTAATTTCTATATCACCTCTAAAAAAATAATTTTCTTAAAAATATATTTTAAGACATCACCTCTTAAACTTACTTAATATTTTACTTTCTCTTACTTTCGTTCATATTTTTTCAAAGAAACATTAATATCCAATCTATAACACATTATCATCTAAACTGCTCTTTTTTATCAATTTTCCATCATACATTTTTTTTCCATCTTTTTTACGATTTTATTTTTCTTCATTTTATTTTTCGACGATTTTAAAAAAATTCAATTCTCATCTTTTCATTTACCCTTTAATTCTTGCTTCATATCTTTATTATTTTTTTTATTATTCCTTTACTCTAATATTCACATCTTTACCCTACTATTTTAAACAACTATTAATTTCTATATCACCTCTAAAAAAATAATTTTCTTAAAAATATATTTTAAGACATCACCTCTTAAACTTACTTAATATTTTACTTTCTCTTACTTTCGTTCATATTTTTTCAAAGAAACATTAATATCCAATCTATAACACATTATCATCTAAACTGCTCTTTTTTATCAATTTTCCATCATACATTTTTTTTCCATCTTTTTTACGATTTTATTTTTCTTCATTTTATTTTTCGACGATTTTAAAAAAATTCAATTCTCATCTTTTCATTTACCCTTTAATTCTTGCTTCATATCTTTATTATTTTTTTTATTATTCCTCTACTCTAATATTCACATCTTTACCCTACTATTTTAAACAACTATTAATTTCTATATCACCTCTAAAAAAATAATTTTCTTAAAAATAACATTTTAAGACATCACCTCTTAAACTTACTTAATATTTTACTTTCTCTTACTTTCGTTCATATTTTTTCAAAGAAACATTAATATCCAATCTATAACACATTATCATCTAAACTGCTCTTTTTTATCAATTTTCCATCATACATTTTTTTCCATCTTTTTTACGATTTTATTTTTCTTCATTTTATTTTTCGACGATTTTAAAAAAATTCAATTCTCATCTTTTCATTTACCCTTTAATTCTTGCTTCATATCTTTATTATTTTTTTTATTATTCCTCTACTCTAATATTCACATCTTTACCCTACTATTTTAAACAACTATTAATTTCTATATCACCTCTAAAAAAATAATTTTCTTAAAAATCATATTTTAAGACATCACCTCTTAAACTTACTTAATATTTTACTTTCTCTTACTTTCGTTCATATTTTTTCAAAGAAACATTAATATCCAATCTATAACACATTATCATCTAAACTGCTCTTTTTTATCAATTTTCCATCATACATTTTTTTTCCATCTTTTTTACGATTTTATTTTTCTTCATTTTATTTTTCGACGATTTTAAAAAAATTCAATTCTCATCTTTTCATTTACCCTTTAATTCTTGCTTCATATCTTTATTATTTTTTTTATTATTCCTCTACTCTAATATTCACATCTTTACCCTACTATTTTAAACAACTATTAATTTCTATATCACCTCTAAAAAAATAATTTTCTTAAAAATATATTTTAAGACATCACCTCTTAAACTTACTTAATATTTTACTTTCTCTTACTTTCGTTCATATTTTTTCAAAGAAACATTAATATCCAATCTATAACACATTATCATCTAAACTGCTCTTTTTTATCAATTTTCCATCATACATTTTTTTTCCATCTTTTTTACGATTTTATTTTATTCTTCATTTTATTTTTCGACGATTTTAAAAAAATTCAATTCTCATCTTTTCATTTACCCTTTAATTCTTGCTTCATATCTTTATTATTTTTTTTATTATTCCTCTACTCTAATATTCACATCTTTACCCTACTATTTTAAACAACTATTAATTTCTATATCACCTCTAAAAAAATAATTTTCTTAAAAATCACCTCTTTTAAGACGCGTTTTATGATTCTTAGTTTTTCATATTTCTATTTTTAATAATTAATCTTATAGCAAGGAATTGTCATCAGAGATACTGTTAACTTTGTATAAGATTCCTTTGATTCAACGTTTTGAGATCTTAAATTTTCATTTTTTTTTTTCGTATTTTTGATCTACTTGCAATGATTTGACATCATTTATACTATTAACTATTTAAAGTCTTCTTTAAGTGTAATTATTTATTTCTAATCTTTAGTTTTTATTTTTTACTTGCTTCATTAATGTTTTTTTTTCTATGAGATTAAATATTTTAATTAACTTTATAATTTACTTAAGATTTTTATGGTTTTTTAATTCTCTCGATTACGTGATTTACTTACTTACATGTTTTTTTTTTCAACTAACTTTTATTTTATTTTCAATTTTTATTGTCATACTTTTTATTTTAAAAATCATTTTATTTTATATATTTCTCTTCATATATTTTTTTTATATTTATTACTTCATTTGATTCACAGGTAAGTGGGATACAATTAAGTGATAATGATCTTTTTTACTATTTATGAATGTCATTTAAATTCAACTACTCTTTATTAAACTTGATATTTCCTATTTTTTTTAAATTTTTTGATGAACTAGAGAATAGATGAATTTCACATGAGATTCAATTCTTTTTCTTAATATGAATACCTTTAAGTTTTACGATTTTTTGTATTATTTTGAATTTCAATTTTTGTTCGATTTATAAAATTTTCACTTGCAAGGAATTGACAATGGGTTTAAATTGAATTACGTATTACAGGGTCGGCTTTTCATTTAACATTTACATTTTCTCGATTGACTATTAATTTTCAATTTTAAAAGATTTTTCTTTGATCCACTTGCCAGTATCTGACTATCATGTGAGAATGAATTTCTATTTACTTATTATGAATATCCTATAATCGTTAAATTATTGATATACTTTTTGAAATATGATTTGATAGTTTTATCATTTGATCCACTAGAAAGTAATTGACCATCAGTTAAATTAATATAATTTACTTAGTATGAATGTCCTTTAAGTTTAACTTTTCTTGAAATCTTTGATATTCTTATTTTTTAGATTTTAATTTGATCCACTAGCAAGGAATTGACCATCAGGTGATAATAAATATTTTTTATTTAATTTAGATAACTTTAAGATTAACGATTTCTTGATTGACTTATATATTTTCATTTAAGAATTTATTCATTAAAGTTTCAAAAATGTTTATATTTATAGTATATACTTATGTTTTTTTAATAATTTTTTATATTTTTTGATATATTTTTATATTTATTAAATAATTTATTTATTTTTAATTTCGATTATAAAAGTTTTAAGTTTTTTAAAGTTTTGCAGTCATCATTCCAATTATTGAGTCTAACTTCTGCTCTTATAAGTCGATCTTCTCCTAGATCAAATCCACCTTTTACATCTTCTCCTAGATCATATCCACTTTTAACATCTTCTCTTAGATCAAATCCAGCTTCTCTTAGATCAAATCCACTTTTTACATCTTCTCCTAGATAGAATCCACTTTTTACATTTTCTCCTAGATAGAATCCATCTTCTCCTAGATCAAATCCACTTTTTGCATCTTCTCCTAGATAGAATCCACTTTTTACATCTTCTCCTAGATAGAATCCATCTTCTCCTAGATCAAATCCACTTTTTGCATCTTCTCCTAGATAGAATCCATCTTCTCCTAGATCGTATCTACTTTTTTCATTTGCTTCTCAATAGAATTCAATTAGTCGTTCTTTTCTTCAATCTTTGTATTTATTTTATTTTCAGTATTTTTTATGCATTCTCTTACATCCTCAACTTTGCCTTCCCATTCAAAACTATCTTCTTGGAATAAATTGTCACATATATGAAGATATTAGGCCTTATTTTGCTTATTTCCAAGTTAAAGGATCTATTCAATCTCAAGAATAACTTCAGTCATTTCTTGATAATCATAGTACACTTGCTAAATTTAAAATTCATTAAATGAATCTCCTAAAATAGAGATGATCATATTAAGCATTAGTACTACATTTAAAATAATAGCTAAAAAGAATGTAGTGTACTGAATGTCTAAATCATCTTTTATAAAATTATCAGATTCGCCTACTATTAATCCAAAAGAGGCTATTCATAAGTTTTTAAACGTAATATCATCACCTTTCGCTGTTACATTTAAAAGACCAAATGATAATGTTGTGTAAACTAGGATTAAAAGAAAATATCTTATTTTATAAAGAGAGTCAATAATCAGTTTTATATAATATCTAGTTTGAGAAAATGCTCTGAAACCAGTAATCCCACGTAGCACGTTTAAAAGTAAAAAAGTTCAATTAAACGTTTCGAATGCGATGTTGCTATATTAACAATAAATTCATGGTATCATACAAATAATTCTTGTTATATCAATAAGATTCCATGGATCCTTAAAATATTATATCTTTGTAGCTTTAACTTGTAACAACTCTCAAATCAATAAAACTAGGTTGACTGAAATCAATGAAACCAAATCTAGATATAAAAATTAAAAGGATTCATTCATCAACACAACAATTAAAAAAAGATTCATTCATATTAAAATAGAAAATCAAAATGTTATATATCATGACTAGTTTCACTTAAAATCGATGTAACTTCTTATTATCTTATGCTTATATAAATCTTTTTCCTAACAATTGAGAAAAGATTTTAATAAATCTATACTATTTTCAGATCCAGGCTCAGAGGGTAATTTAAATAAAGAAGTGGAAATTCTTAGATGCTCTTTAGGCTATATTTATGGCCAGCTGTTTAAAGAACCAGGGCTATTACTTTTATCATTACCTTATTTATCATTCAGTTAATTTGATCTATTTTTATTTTTAAAAAGGTCAAAGTATTAAGCAAAATAATCGTAAAATTTAATGCGATTATTTGTTTCAATATCAAGAAACTCATGTACATTTTTATCAAAATAAAGACAGGAATTGCAAAATTCATTTAATTTTAAAGAAGAGTTTGTAATAATAGAAGCAAAATCTTCCTCAAGAGAATAAAAACTAGATCGTAGTTATGAAAAATCAGCTAAATTAATTCTAGCAATAAAATCTAAAAGTAAATCAGTAATGTTTTAATGCTACTAAGCAATTGAATAATATAAAGGTGAATGACCAAAAAAGTCACAAGAAATTAAAAGGTCTTAATTCTATAAAGCTTTTTAAACATAATCGTTCAAACCCAAAAAACTAGCCAAATGAAGAGGAGAGAATAAAAAGGAAGTCATTTAAATATTTTAGAAAGACATGAGTTCGGGTCTTCGAAAACAAAAATACTATCAAATTCTTAAATATTAAAGCATCTAAATATTTTAGAGAGGAATAAATCCAATAAACATATGAAAGGCAAAAAAATCTGCTAAAAAGGAACTTTTGAAAAGAGATTTGGTTAATAAAAGAAAGTGAATGCAACAAATTTAGATAGTCGTATCTTTTGATGCACTAGCAATGAATTGACCATCAGGTGAGAATGAGATACTATTTACTGATTCTAAATGTCCTTTAAGTGTAACTATTTCTTGATGATCTTTGAGATTTCAGATTTTGATAGTTGTATCATCTGAAGCACTAGCAATGAATTGACCATCAGGTGAGAATGAGATACTATTTACTGATTCTAAATGTCCTTTAAGTGTAACGATTTCTTGATAATCTTTGAGATTTCAGATTTTGATAGATTTATCTTTTGATGCACTAGCAATGAATTGACCATCAGGTGAGAAAGAGATACAGTTTAGTGAGTCTGAATGTCCTTTAAGTGTAACTATTTCTTGATGATCTTTGAGATTTCAGATTTTGATAGTTGTATCATATGATGCACTAGCAAGGAATTGACCATCTGGCGAGAATGAGATACTGCTTACTGAGTGTAACTGTCCTTTAAGTGTAGCGATTTCTTGATGATCTTTGAGATTTCAGATTTTGATAGTTGTATCATCTGATGCACTAGCAAGGAATTAACAATCTGGCGAGAATGAGATACTGTTTACTGAGTCTGAATGTCCTTTAAGTGTAACGATTTCTTGATGATCTTTGACATTTCAGATTTTGATAGTTGTATCATCTGAAGCACTAGCGAGGAATTAACCATCAAGTGAGAATGAGATATTGTTTACTTATTTGGAATGTCCTTTCAGTGTAACGATTTCTTGATGATCTTTGAGATTTCAGATTTTGATAGTTGTATCATATGATGCACTAGCAATGAATTGACCATCAGGTGAGAATGAGATACTATTTACTGATTCTAAATGTCCTTTAAGTGTAACGATTTCTTGATAAACTTTGAAATTTCAGATTTTGATAGTTGTATCATATGATGCACTAGCAATGAATTGACCATCAGGTGAGAATGAGATACTATTTACTGATTCTAAATGTCCTTTAAGTGTAACGATTTCTTGATAATCTTTGACATTTCAGATTTTGATAGTTGTATCATATGATGAACTAGCAAGGAATTGACCATCAGGTGAGAAAGAGATACTGTTTACGTAGTCTGAATGTCCTTTAAGTGTATCGATTTCTTGGTGATCTTTGAGATTTCAGATTTTGATAGTTGAATCAGTTGAAGCACTAGCAAGGAATTGACCATCAGGTGAGAATGAGATACTGTTTACTTATTTGGAATGTCCTTTCAGCGTATCGATTTCTTGATGATCTTTGACATTTCAGATTTTGATAGTTGTATCAGATGATGCACTAGCAAGGAATTGACCATCTGGTGAGAATGAGATACTTTTTACATACTATGAATGTCCTTTCAGTGTAGCGATTTCTTGATAATCTTTGACATTTCAGATTTTGATAGATTTATCATCTGATGCACTAGCAAGGAATTGACCATCAGGTGAGAATGAGATACTGTTTACATAGTCTGAATGTCCTTTCAGTGTAACGATTTCTTGGTGATCTTTGAGATTTCAGATTTTGATAGATTTATCAGATGATGCACTAGCGAGGAATTAACCATCAGGTGAGAATGAGATACTATTTACTGAGTTAGAATGTCCTTTCAGTGTAGCGATTTCTTGATGATCTTTGAGATTTCAGATTTTGATAGATTTATCATCTGATGCACTAGCAAGGAATTGACCATCTTTTGAGAAAGAGATACTTTTTACTGAGTATGAATGTCCTTTCAGTGTAGCGATTTCTTGATGATCTTTGACATTTCAGATTTTGATAGTTGTATCATCTGATGCACTAGCGAGGAATTAACCATCAAGTGAGATTGAGATATTGTTTACTTATTTGGAATGTCCTTTCAGTGTAACGATTTCTTGATAATCTTTGTGATTTCAGATTTTAATAGTTGTATCAGATGATGCACTAGCAAGGAATTGACCATCTTTTGAGAAAGAGATACTTTTTACTGAGTATGAATGTCCTTTCAGTGTAGCGATTTCTTGATGATCTTTGACATTTCAGATTTTGATAGTTGTATCATCTGAAGCACTAGCGAGGAATTAACCATCAAGTGAGAATGAGATATTGTTTACTTATTTGGAATGTCCTTTCAGTGTAACGATTTCTTGATAATCTTTGTGATTTCAGATTTTAATAGTTGTATCAGATGATGCACTAGCAAGGAATTGACCATCTTTTGAGAAAGAGATACTTTTTACTGAGTATGAATGTCCTTTCAGTGTAGCGATTTCTTGATGATCTTTGACATTTCAGATTTTGATAGTTGTATCATCTGATGCACTAGCAAGGAATTGACCATCAGGTGAGAATGAGATACTATTTACTTATTTTGAATGTCCTTTCAGTGTAGCGATTTCTTGATGATCTTTGACATTTCAGATTTTGATAGATTTATCATATGATGCACTAGCAATGAATTGACCATCAGGTGAGAAAGTTATACTGTTTACGTAGTCTGAATGTCCTTTAAGTGTAGCGATTTCTTGATGATCTTTGACATTTCAGATTTTGATAGATTTATCAGATGATGCACTAGCAAGGAATTGACCATCTGGCGAGAATGAGATACTATTTACTGAATGTGAATGTCCTTTCAGTGTAGCGATTTCTTGATGATCTTTGAGATTTCAGATTTTTATAGTTGCATCTCATGATGCACTAGCAAGGAATTAACCATCAGGTGAGAATGAGATACTATTTACTGAGTTAGAATGTCCTTTAAGTGTAGCGATTTCTTGATGATCTTTGACATTTCAGATTTTGATAGATTTATCATCTGATGCACTAGCAAGGAATTGACCATCAGGTGAGAATGAGATACTGTTTACTTATTTGGAATGTCCTTTAAGATTCATTTTTAAAATTTTATCTATGATATTTTTTCTTAATATTGCATATTTTTTGTTGTTTCATTTATTTTTTTCAATGCTTCTTGTTTGCTTCTGTTTTTTATTTCTTCTTCACTTTAATTTAAAAGATTGATTAAGTTTGGTTAAACACAATCGAATCTGGTACAGTTAAAAGGTTCTTAAAAACTTTTCATAGAAAAATATTATTAATTAATATAATATTTCTTATTTAAACGTTATTAAACGCTATTTCTTACTCAAAAGGCGTTTAAATAACGTTTAAGCTTAAATTTTTTCATTTTTTTCAAATTATTAAGATTTTTACCTTTGCCAATTTTAATTTGTGTCTTTTATTCTTAATTTTTCTTTTATTTTCTTATATTTCATTAATTTTTAATTTTAAATATTTTATCATATTTAAATAAGATCCAAATTTTATTTCTACAAACTTATAAATTTTTTGATTAAATATTTTTTGACTATTTATTTTTAGTTTTAATAATTTTTTTGCATTTTTTTTGAAAAAAAATTTACTTTTTTATTTTGTTTATTATATATAATAAATTCAGAAGTACATCAACTTTAATTAACATTTTTAAGTTGAAAATATTTAAATTATTAAAAAATCTACTCTAAAATTTAAAGTTAAAATTAAAAATGCTTTTTTAAAGATTTTATAATCATCCTTGAGACCTATTTTATCAGCTTATTTCCATTTTTTTTCCAATAATTCCTACTTTGCTTAGTTAGATTGTATGGCACTTCATATGTGCATCATCTTTTTATATTCTGAATAGTTTAAGTCTTACATGTAGCGCTCCTAATTATTTCTCCAAGGATTAAGATTTTGAATTAAAGAATTTTTTTAATTAAATTTTTTCGCTTTATGTTGAATATATCTTAATTAGGTTTTTAAAATTATCTTATTTATTCTTTCTATAAATTTCACTTTATTAGTAGCAGTATTTTCATTGGTGTTATTTATTGCACATGTAGTATTTTATTCTTCTTTTAGTCTATTATTCCTGTAACACTTATTTAATTTAAATTTATTAGTTATTTTAAATTAATAGTTGCTGTTTATTTTTATTTGAGTCTTCATTTTATATTTTCATAAAATCTGATTGATTTTGTTAAAAAGAAAATGGTGCTACCTGAATTTATTATTAAATTAAAAAAATGTTTGTTCCAATTTGTTTTCTATTTCTTATGTTGATTAATATTGTTTCTCAAGCAAAGACGTTATAATTTTTCTATTTTATCAGTGAGGTATCTTTTTTTGAACTTAAACTCTTTCAATGACTAAGATAATATTTCTATTTGCATTTGTGTCAAAAGCTATTTTAATATTTCCAAGTGGTTAATGTTCGTCATATCAATCATTTTTCTCCCTTTTACTCATTGTAATTATTTCGCTTTTTTAGTTTTTAGATAATTCTCCTGTTTTAGCTTTTTGTTCAAAATTCGGCAATTTCTTAGAAACCATTTTATATATACATAAATAAAATAAGATACTAAATATAATTCTTAAATACTTATTCTTTATTTTATTAATTTATTAATTTTAAAATCAAACTTTTTAATTTTAACCTTTAGACAGAATTTTAGAATTTTTTATAAAATATAATTTTTTAATATTTTTTAATATTTTTTTCTGGATAAAACTTAGAATTATATAGAATTAATATTTGTTATTTCTAACTTCATCAATATAACACTAAAAATACTTAAAAATATATCTAAAATCTTATTTCCAAAATAATAAAAATAAAAATATTCCTTTTATAATTATTTGCTACATTTACTTTCGAAAAGACAGTAAATATTTACCTTTAAAAAGTTTTATTATTTAAGAGTTTAATCTATTAAAAATTGTATTTAAAGGAAATACAAAGCTTTATAACATAATTTAATTAAAGAATATTAAATTCTTAATAAAAAAGATATTACGGTAATTAAAGCAAATAGTTGCTAATTATGTTATGTTTTAATTAGCTTTGCTATATAAATTAAAATATTTTATTTTCATTTTTAAATAGAAATTATCATTTTTTATATTAAGCTATTTTACATGCTAATAAAATTATTATAAATTAACAGAACAAATTTATAGTTTCTTGCAATAAGCCTCTTATAAACAGGATCCATCAAAATTGTTTTATAATTAACAAAATATTCTTCAAGAACTCAAAGTTATGTAAAGGAGAATTTTAAACTTTTAAGAAATATAAAAGAACTAGAAGGAAAAAACGCATACCTAATAGCTAACACTTAAATTCTAAAAACGAAAATTTCCGACAAGTCAATTTAAGAATTGAACAAATAGAATTCAAATTCAATCAATTAGCTGAATTGACTGAAAGTTTATTTTTAAAAGTACAACAACAAATAATCCCATGCATGTGAAACCGAATCTATAACCTGCAAAAATTACTAAAGTAAAAAATAGAAAGTAATGCTGGTACTGCTGAAAAAATGGTCATATTTTAAGATAATGTTGAAAATTTTAATAAAAATAAGAGTTATAAAGCTTTAAGTTATGGAAATCCATAAGTAATTTATACTGCATCCAAAAGGACTAGTATATAGAAAAAAATTCATATTGGAAGTGAAATACTGATGGACGTTTCATTTGCACAATAAAGAAAATTAGATAAATGGTTGTAATTAAACTCGATTGAAATTGTTTCCAATGATCGAGAGTGGTGAACGCACTACAGCAAGATATGTGTTTTAAAAAAGTGACCTTGACTGGAAATAGAAATTTTAACAAAACTATTAAACTTTTTAAAAATGATGAACCCAATGAGGGTGGTATCACTATAATTCATTATTGTTATTATTATTATATATTTTTTAATTAATTTGTTTTTTAGTAAATATAAAGACTTAAAATAATTTTTTCCAATTATTATAAAGCTTTCTCTTTAATTAAAAAATTACGAAATTATTTTTTTATTCATATTTTAAATTTTATGCAAAAAATGAATATATAAATGCTAGATAAATATGTAAACTTAATGAAGAATTCTTTTCGAGTAAATAATCAACATTTTAAATAAGAAAGTTAACTTCTCATTTTTTTAGAATAAAGCTTTTTTAAAGTATTTGAAAAAAAAGAAAAATAATTCTTTCAATTTATGTAAAATTTTAATATGATTTAATATCAAATAAAAAAATTGATAGAATGTAAATCATTATTTATTTTATGAAATAAAAAAATTACATAAAATAAAAAAATGGCAGAAGGTCTCAAGAAGGGCTTTTTGCAGGTTCCATAGATAAAGGAGCAAAAACCAGAGACTTCTAATTCTTCATCCATCACGTCTACTTTAATAAAATAATAATCTTCTTAATCTTAATAACCTCCAATAGTTGAAAATTTAAGATAAAACAAGAACTTAAATAGGCATGAAGAGAATAAAACTAATAATAAAATACTGACTTTCTTCCTAAACCGAGACCAAGTAACTATAGGAAATAAGAGAATCCAAAAACGATGCAAAAACAGACAAATGAAGAATAATTATTAATTGAAAGTTTTTGAGACAAAAAGAGATGAAATTCAAGAACGCTTAGTGTTTTAAGCGCAAATAAAAATTTAACAATAAGAACTAGATAAAATAATTTTTTTTAAAGTCAGCAACGAAACTTTAAGAATTAAAAAATTAATAGTAGCAAAGTAACTAGTAATAGTTTAACAAATTTCTAAACAATAATTTAGTTATATAAGAAGAAATTCCAGAGCATAAAATGCTGCAGGAACTAAAAAAATATATAAGATAACAAGCAGAAACCTTTAATAATATTGAAATATAGCAAGAAAAGAACGAAGAAGAAACAAAATATCAAAAAAGCTCAACTTTAAATTCCTAGAGAAAATTATTTGAATAAAATAACCTTAAGAAATAGTAAGAAAACTAAGAAATGCAAAAAATGGAAAGAGCTGATTAATTTTAGGATGAGACAAACAATGAAGAAGAATCAAGATGAATATTAATGAACTAAAAACATTTAATTTCATTAATTAAAATAAAAAATGCATCAAATAATATCGAAAAGTTAATGCGCATAAAGAATATTTAATAATTCTTCTTAAAAATAAATAATTTCCCACAAAAAATCTAAAATCAAAAATGCTCATTAAAAAAAATCAGAAGAAACAATAAAATTATAAAAAGAAATAAATAATCAAGAAAAATAAATATAAGAACTCTATGAAATTAAAGAAAGATTTAAAGATAATAATATAGTGTTGTAAGAAAAATGAACATAATAAATAGATTATGACGATTTATTAGAGTAAGAAATTTAAAATCTAAATATAAATTCAGAGATAGAAAAAGAACAATTTGAATTTTAGATTACCAAAATGAAATAAAAAAAAGAAAATCTAAAACATGAGTTAGAAAAATAACAAAATTAATACAATATTTAAAATTAAAAAATAATAATAAACAATGAAAGAGACCAATTATTATAAGATTAGATTACTGAAATCGAATAACAATATTTAAAATAATTGGAAGAAAAAGAGGTAGACATCAAATTTATAATTAAAGAATACGCAAATAGGAATCTAGAAATAAATAAAATTAAATAATAGAAGATAAGTAAAGCTAAATTATTTAACTACAGAGAAATTTGAGTAAATCATTAGAAGAGAAACAAAATTACTAAGAATAAAAACAACTTAACTTAAAATATACAACAATAAGAAATAATTTAATAAATAAGAAAAAAAATATAATTACTTAAATTGATTTAATTAAATTAAATTAAAAATTTTAAGGTTAATGGAGTGTTCCCTTAAAAGATCCCTAACCCCCTGTATTACCCCTTTTACAGGGTCTCGGACTCCCCGGTGTCTCCACCCAAGTTCACTTCCGAGCTTTCCGAACGGTCTTGGGGTTATCTTCTTACGTCATAATTAACCATCCGAGGAAGGATAAGACATGGTCAATTCATTTCAAATCTTTTTTCTAATTTCCTTATTTCCCTAGCATCTTCTTCAAAGATGATATTGACTGCCACATATGTAGCACTTTTTTTGAAGTATTTTTCTTAAGTCATGGGTTGTTCTTCTATTATCGTTGAATCTTGATTTTTTTATGACTATTAGCTCTCTAATTTCTCTAACCTTTGCTTAATTTCTTTAACTTGCTAAAAGGCATTTTCATATTTTTAAAAGTCTATTCCCATTTATTCATCTAGTCTAACAATATCGCATTCTATTTCTTGATATCTGTTATTAATATCCTATTTTGTAACAAATTCAGTGTGTGGCTTCTCATCGTCCACATGATCTTATAAATCTTGTTATAAACTGATAACATAATGTTCGAGATTCTCGACTTTATTAGTGTAGTCGAAAATAATCTCCACGAGTTATTCCTTGTCTAAATTCATTAGTTAATTAAATGCATGCCTCTTTTTAGGAATTTTTGCAGGTAGTTATTTTTCTTCTGATATTTAACAATATTTTTTCTTTTAAATCTTAGTTGGTGTTTGTTAATTTTAGACAGATTGATCAGTAGTTTTACGAGTCATCTTTTCGATAAGCAAATCTTTGTTCCAACTCTCCATCTTTTTTTTTACTTAAATTGATAAATATAATATTAGGGACAATGTATTTCTTCTCAAATACAAAACATTTTAAATATCTTCATAAGAAAATAATTAAAAGAAAAGAGAAGCAACAGAAAATTTAGAAACCAAATGTGAATAATTCTGATATAAACGTAAAAAAGAAGACTAAAAAGTTATTAAAAGTACTTTAAATTAAAATTTAAAATAATAAAAAATATAAACTAAAACTAAATAAAATTCTAGCCATACTATTTAAATAAATCTAACGCGTTTATAAAAAAAAGCCTAGAAAAACACATAAAAAGAAAATTTAGATTAATAATGATGATAAAAACTAATTATTAATAAATAGCTTAAAGCGCTGATTTAATCTAACAAACAAAAAAATAAAAAATTTATCGACTTAAACATATACTAAAAAATACTAAAAAGAATACCTAGAATAATAGAATAATATAAATGAATTAAAAAAAGTTTTAAACAAGAAGAAAATCTATGTAAAGTAAAATTATATCCAAAGGAAAACTAGGTCTGAATTAAACCAAGAGGTTTAAAAGATGGAGCAAGTCAACCACAAAATAATCTCTGAAATCAAGCAAATTAATCACATCACCACTAGTAATATGTATAATAAAACTATGAGAATTAGAAAAAACTATAAATTTTGAATAAATGTAATTTAATTAAAGATAAATAATATAGCTAAATATATCAGGACTTTAACTAACTAAAAGATTATCACCTATTTTTGCAACAACTGGAAAATTGAGAAGGAAATGGAATTAATTCATAATATATAGAAGAATACGAAAAAATATACAGAATCGGATCCATAAATATACATGGAGGATACTTAAAAAAAAATTAGAAATAAATAATCTTATATAAGAAAAGAACCTGGATATTCTAATGCTCCAAGAAACTTAAACTACTAAAGAATATGGAATATAAAACAAAAACTTCAAATAATATTTCCTGTAAGGCACTGGAAAATCAGAAGGACTATTTGATTTTTTTAATATTGAAGATAAAGTTGAAGAAATTCAAATATAGCATAATTATAAAAGGATACAAGACTTCAAATTAAATGAATTAATAGTTATAAATATCTATATACCAACTAGTAATCACTCAGTGGAACTATATATAATTGTTATTAAGAACTAGGATAGTTATTATACTAAATTAAAAATCACAAAATAATCATATGTGGAGATTTTAATGCTCATTTAAATAAATAATAAAACATAAAAAACGTAGACGAACTTCTATAGCAATTTGTGCGAACTTTTGATTTAATAGATATAAAAAAAGAAAGATAAAATACTCGTATAATTAAATAAACAAAGTAAAGATAAATAATTGATTATATATTCACTAATTAAAAATACAGTCAATAAGAAAACTTCAGATTTAACGATTAAAAAGAAGTGGGGTTAACAACAGATCATTTTCAACTCATAAAATAAACTTAAATTAGATAACAAAAATCTAAAAAAATGACAAGTTGACATAATTTAAAATAAGTTATAAATTGAAAAAATTAAATAAGATATCTGAAAGAATTCCAACAAAAAAGAATATAGAAGAACATATAAATTTTTTAACTTATTAATAGATGAACAAAATCTAGAAGAATAATACGAATTTATTATAAATCTAATTTATATCAACATTCAAAAGTAAAGAATTAAAAGAAAACAAGAGTTAAAAAATCTTAAAAATAATACTAAAAGATTCTGAAAAAAAATAAAGCTAGAAATGTGTATATGTAAAAAATAAATTAATACAATAGAAATAACGATTACATATTAAAACATATAAAGAAATATTTAAAAGAAAAAAATAAGTACAACAAAATGAAAAAGAAGAACAATAAAAAAAAAAAAAAAAATAAACATTACTAAATGGTAATAATCAGAAATGGAAAGCTTAGCAAAAAATTTTAAACCAAAAAAAAGGATAAAAAATAAAACTGACGAAAAAGAAATAAAAAAAATAAGTAAAAATTGGAGAATAATATATATAATAAATAATAAAATCTTTCTACAAAATAAAATAACAAATTAATATAGATAATGAAAAATAATAAAGAAAAAATTATTAACCTCCATTTTTTTTCTTCTTTTTCTATTTTGTTTAAATGTTAATTTTTTTTTCCATTTTCAATTTTATTTCTTTTTTAAAATCTTATGAGTTATCAATCTTTTAAAAGCACTCTTTACTTCTTGATTTATGTCTTTATTATCATTCCTTCTAAATCCTAATAAAAAACTTTTCTCATTACTTCATAAAAAAAGTTTTACAATAATAGTCTCTTTTAAAGACAATTTAGAAAAACTTCTTATTTAATATTTTTTCTTTAAATCAAAAATATTTTAAACTGCATTTAATAACACTTATCTCAAAAACCTTTTAAACTTACTTAATTCTTACTTTCACTTACGTTCGTTCATATTTTTTCAAAGAAACCTTAATATCCAATCTCTTATAACACATATCATTATCATCTAAACTGCTCTTTTTTATCAATTTTTTATCATACATTTTTTTTCCATCTTTTTTACGATTTTTCAATTTCATTTTTCGAAGATTTTAAAAAAATTCAATTCTCATCTTTTCATTTACCCTTTAATTCTTGCTTCATATCTTTATTATTTTTTTTATTATTCCTTTGCTCTAATATTCACATCTTTACCCTACTATTTTAAACAACTATTAATTTCTATATCACCTCTAAAAAAATAATTTTCTTAAAAATCACCTCTTTTAAGACATCACCTCTTAAACTTACATAATATTTTACCTTTTCTTACTTTCGTTCATATTTTTTCAATGAAACATTAATATCCAATCTATAACACATTATCATCTAAACTGCTCTTTTTTATCAATTTTCCATCATACATTTTTTTTCCATCTTTTTTACGATTTTATTTTTCTTCATTTTATTTTTCGACGATTTTAAAAAAATTCAATTCTCATCTTTTCATTTACCCTTTAATTCTTGCTTCATATCTTTATTATTTTTTTTATTATTCCTTTACTCTAATATTCACATCTTTACCCTACTATTTTAAACAACTATTAATTTCTATATCACCTCTAAAAAAATAATTTTCTTAAAAATATATTTTAAGACATCACCTCTTAAACTTACTTAATATTTTACTTTCTCTTACTTTCGTTCATATTTTTTCAAAGAAACATTAATATCCAATCTATAACACATTATCATCTAAACTGCTCTTTTTTATCAATTTTCCATCATACATTTTTTTTCCATCTTTTTTACGATTTTATTTTTCTTCATTTTATTTTTCGACGATTTTAAAAAAATTCAATTCTCATCTTTTCATTTACCCTTTAATTCTTGCTTCATATCTTTATTATTTTTTTTATTATTCCTTTACTCTAATATTCACATCTTTACCCTACTATTTTAAACAACTATTAATTTCTATATCACCTCTAAAAAAATAATTTTCTTAAAAATATATTTTAAGACATCACCTCTTAAACTTACTTAATATTTTACTTTCTCTTACTTTCGTTCATATTTTTTCAAAGAAACATTAATATCCAATCTATAACACATTATCATCTAAACTGCTCTTTTTTATCAATTTTCCATCATACATTTTTTTTCCATCTTTTTTACGATTTTATTTTTCTTCATTTTATTTTTCGACGATTTTAAAAAAATTCAATTCTCATCTTTTCATTTACCCTTTAATTCTTGCTTCATATCTTTATTATTTTTTTTATTATTCCTATACTCTAATATTCACATCTTTACCCTACTATTTTAAACAACTATTAATTTCTATATCACCTCTAAAAAAATAATTTTCTTAAAAATATATTTTAAGACATCACCTCTTAAACTTACTTAATATTTTACTTTCTCTTACTTTCGTTCATATTTTTTCAAAGAAACATTAATATCCAATCTATAACACATTATCATCTAAACTGCTCTTTTTTATCAATTTTCCATCATACATTTTTTTTCCATCTTTTTTACGATTTTATTTTTCTTCATTTTATTTTTCGACGATTTTAAAAAAATTCAATTCTCATCTTTTCATTTACCCTTTAATTCTTGCTTCATATCTTTATTATTCCTTTATTCCTTTACTCTAATATTCACATCTTTACCCTACTATTTTAAACAACTATTAATTTCTATATCACCTCTAAAAAAATAATTTTCTTAAAAATATATTTTAAGACATCACCTCTTAAACTTACTTAATATTTTACTTTCTCTTACTTTCGTTCATATTTTTTCAAAGAAACATTAATATCCAATCTATAACACATTATCATCTAAACTGCTCTTTTTTATCAATTTTCCATCATACATTTTTTTTCCATCTTTTTTACGATTTTATTTTTCTTCATTTTATTTTTCGACGATTTTAAAAAAATTCAATTCTCATCTTTTCATTTACCCTTTAATTCTTGCTTCATATCTTTATTATTTTTTTTATTATTCCTATACTCTAATATTCACATCTTTACCCTACTATTTTAAACAACTATTAATTTCTATATCACCTCTAAAAAAATAATTTTCTTAAAAATATATTTTAAGACATCACCTCTTAAACTTACTTAATATTTTACTTTCTCTTACTTTCGTTCATATTTTTTCAAAGAAACATTAATATCCAATCTATAACACATTATCATCTAAACTGCTCTTTTTTATCAATTTTCCATCATACATTTTTTTTCCATCTTTTTTACGATTTTATTTTTCTTCATTTTATTTTTCGACGATTTTAAAAAAATTCAATTCTCATCTTTTCATTTACCCTTTAATTCTTGCTTCATATCTTTATTATTCCTTTATTCCTTTACTCTAATATTCACATCTTTACCCTACTATTTTAAACAACTATTAATTTCTATATCACCTCTAAAAAAATAATTTTCTTAAAAATATATTTTAAGACATCACCTCTTAAACTTACTTAATATTTTACTTTCTCTTACTTTCGTTCATATTTTTTCAAAGAAACATTAATATCCAATCTATAACACATTATCATCTAAACTGCTCTTTTTTATCAATTTTCCATCATACATTTTTTTTCCATCTTTTTTACGATTTTATTTTTCTTCATTTTATTTTTCGACGATTTTAAAAAAATTCAATTCTCATCTTTTCATTTACCCTTTAATTCTTGCTTCATATCTTTATTATTCCTTTATTCCTTTACTCTAATATTCACATCTTTACCCTACTATTTTAAACAACTATTAATTTCTATATCACCTCTAAAAAAATAATTTTCTTAAAAATATATTTTAAGACATCACCTCTTAAACTTACTTAATATTTTACTTTCTCTTACTTTCGTTCATATTTTTTCAAAGAAACATTAATATCCAATCTATAACACATTATCATCTAAACTGCTCTTTTTTATCAATTTTCCATCATACATTTTTTTTCCATCTTTTTTACGATTTTATTTTTCTTCATTTTATTTTTCGACGATTTTAAAAAAATTCAATTCTCATCTTTTCATTTACCCTTTAATTCTTGCTTCATATCTTTATTATTTTTTTATTATTCCTTTACTCTAATATTCACATCTTTACCCTACTATTTTAAACAACTATTAATTTCTATATCACCTCTAAAAAAATAATTTTCTTAAAAATATATTTTAAGACATCACCTCTTAAACTTACTTAATATTTTACTTTCTCTTACTTTCGTTCATATTTTTTCAAAGAAACATTAATATCCAATCTATAACACATTATCATCTAAACTGCTCTTTTTTATCAATTTTCCATCATACATTTTTTTTCCATCTTTTTTACGATTTTATTTTTCTTCATTTTATTTTTCGACGATTTTAAAAAAATTCAATTCTCATCTTTTCATTTACCCTTTAATTCTTGCTTCATATCTTTATTATTCCTTTATTCCTTTACTCTAATATTCACATCTTTACCCTACTATTTTAAACAACTATTAATTTCTATATCACCTCTAAAAAAATAATTTTCTTAAAAATATATTTTAAGACATCACCTCTTAAACTTACTTAATATTTTACTTTCTCTTACTTTCGTTCATATTTTTTCAAAGAAACATTAATATCCAATCTATAACACATTATCATCTAAACTGCTCTTTTTTATCAATTTTCCATCATACATTTTTTTTCCATCTTTTTTACGATTTTATTTTTCTTCATTTTATTTTTCGACGATTTTAAAAAAATTCAATTCTCATCTTTTCATTTACCCTTTAATTCTTGCTTCATATCTTTATTATTTTTTTATTCCTTTACTCTAATATTCACATCTTTACCCTACTATTTTAAACAACTATTAATTTCTATATCACCTCTAAAAAAATAATTTTCTTAAAAATATATTTTAAGACATCACCTCTTAAACTTACTTAATATTTTACTTTCTCTTACTTTCGTTCATATTTTTTCAAAGAAACATTAATATCCAATCTATAACACATTATCATCTAAACTGCTCTTTTTTATCAATTTTCCATCATACATTTTTTTTCCATCTTTTTTACGATTTTATTTTTCTTCATTTTATTTTTCGACGATTTTAAAAAAATTCAATTCTCATCTTTTCATTTACCCTTTAATTCTTGCTTCATATCTTTATTATTCCTTTATTCCTTTACTCTAATATTCACATCTTTACCCTACTATTTTAAACAACTATTAATTTCTATATCACCTCTAAAAAAATAATTTTCTTAAAAATATATTTTAAGACATCACCTCTTAAACTTACTTAATATTTTACTTTCTCTTACTTTCGTTCATATTTTTTCAAAGAAACATTAATATCCAATCTATAACACATTATCATCTAAACTGCTCTTTTTTATCAATTTTCCATCATACATTTTTTTTCCATCTTTTTTACGATTTTATTTTTCTTCATTTTATTTTTCGACGATTTTAAAAAAATTCAATTCTCATCTTTTCATTTACCCTTTAATTCTTGCTTCATATCTTTATTATTCCTTTATTCCTTTACTCTAATATTCACATCTTTACCCTACTATTTTAAACAACTATTAATTTCTATATCACCTCTAAAAAAATAATTTTCTTAAAAATATATTTTAAGACATCACCTCTTAAACTTACTTAATATTTTACTTTCTCTTACTTTCGTTCATATTTTTTCAAAGAAACATTAATATCCAATCTATAACACATTATCATCTAAACTGCTCTTTTTTATCAATTTTCCATCATACATTTTTTTTCCATCTTTTTTACGATTTTATTTTTCTTCATTTTATTTTTCGACGATTTTAAAAAAATTCAATTCTCATCTTTTCATTTACCCTTTAATTCTTGCTTCATATCTTTATTATTCCTTTATTCCTTTACTCTAATATTCACATCTTTACCCTACTATTTTAAACAACTATTAATTTCTATATCACCTCTAAAAAAATAATTTTCTTAAAAATATATTTTAAGACATCACCTCTTAAACTTACTTAATATTTTACTTTCTCTTACTTTCGTTCATATTTTTTCAAAGAAACATTAATATCCAATCTATAACACATTATCATCTAAACTGCTCTTTTTTATCAATTTTCCATCATACATTTTTTTTCCATCTTTTTTACGATTTTATTTTTCTTCATTTTATTTTTCGACGATTTTAAAAAAATTCAATTCTCATCTTTTCATTTACCCTTTAATTCTTGCTTCATATCTTTATTATTTTTTTATTCCTTTACTCTAATATTCACATCTTTACCCTACTATTTTAAACAACTATTAATTTCTATATCACCTCTAAAAAAATAATTTTCTTAAAAATATATTTTAAGACATCACCTCTTAAACTTACTTAATATTTTACTTTCTCTTACTTTCGTTCATATTTTTTCAAAGAAACATTAATATCCAATCTATAACACATTATCATCTAAACTGCTCTTTTTTATCAATTTTCCATCATACATTTTTTTTCCATCTTTTTTACGATTTTATTTTTCTTCATTTTATTTTTCGACGATTTTAAAAAAATTCAATTCTCATCTTTTCATTTACCCTTTAATTCTTGCTTCATATCTTTATTATTCCTTTATTCCTTTACTCTAATATTCACATCTTTACCCTACTATTTTAAACAACTATTAATTTCTATATCACCTCTAAAAAAATAATTTTCTTAAAAATATATTTTAAGACATCACCTCTTAAACTTACTTAATATTTTACTTTCTCTTACTTTCGTTCATATTTTTTCAAAGAAACATTAATATCCAATCTATAACACATTATCATCTAAACTGCTCTTTTTTATCAATTTTCCATCATACATTTTTTTTCCATCTTTTTTACGATTTTATTTTTCTTCATTTTATTTTTCGACGATTTTAAAAAAATTCAATTCTCATCTTTTCATTTACCCTTTAATTCTTGCTTCATATCTTTATTATTCCTTTATTCCTTTACTCTAATATTCACATCTTTACCCTACTATTTTAAACAACTATTAATTTCTATATCACCTCTAAAAAAATAATTTTCTTAAAAATATATTTTAAGACATCACCTCTTAAACTTACTTAATATTTTACTTTCTCTTACTTTCGTTCATATTTTTTCAAAGAAACATTAATATCCAATCTATAACACATTATCATCTAAACTGCTCTTTTTTATCAATTTTCCATCATACATTTTTTTTCCATCTTTTTTACGATTTTATTTTTCTTCATTTTATTTTTCGACGATTTTAAAAAAATTCAATTCTCATCTTTTCATTTACCCTTTAATTCTTGCTTCATATCTTTATTATTTTTTTATTATTCCTTTACTCTAATATTCACATCTTTACCCTACTATTTTAAACAACTATTAATTTCTATATCACCTCTAAAAAAATAATTTTCTTAAAAATATATTTTAAGACATCACCTCTTAAACTTACTTAATATTTTACTTTCTCTTACTTTCGTTCATATTTTTTCAAAGAAACATTAATATCCAATCTATAACACATTATCATCTAAACTGCTCTTTTTTATCAATTTTCCATCATACATTTTTTTTCCATCTTTTTTACGATTTTATTTTTCTTCATTTTATTTTTCGACGATTTTAAAAAAATTCAATTCTCATCTTTTCATTTACCCTTTAATTCTTGCTTCATATCTTTATTATTCCTTTATTCCTTTACTCTAATATTCACATCTTTACCCTACTATTTTAAACAACTATTAATTTCTATATCACCTCTAAAAAAATAATTTTCTTAAAAATATATTTTAAGACATCACCTCTTAAACTTACTTAATATTTTACTTTCTCTTACTTTCGTTCATATTTTTTCAAAGAAACATTAATATCCAATCTATAACACATTATCATCTAAACTGCTCTTTTTTATCAATTTTCCATCATACATTTTTTTTCCATCTTTTTTACGATTTTATTTTTCTTCATTTTATTTTTCGACGATTTTAAAAAAATTCAATTCTCATCTTTTCATTTACCCTTTAATTCTTGCTTCATATCTTTATTATTCCTTTATTCCTTTACTCTAATATTCACATCTTTACCCTACTATTTTAAACAACTATTAATTTCTATATCACCTCTAAAAAAATAATTTTCTTAAAAATATATTTTAAGACATCACCTCTTAAACTTACTTAATATTTTACTTTCTCTTACTTTCGTTCATATTTTTTCAAAGAAACATTAATATCCAATCTATAACACATTATCATCTAAACTGCTCTTTTTTATCAATTTTCCATCATACATTTTTTTTCCATCTTTTTTACGATTTTATTTTTCTTCATTTTATTTTTCGACGATTTTAAAAAAATTCAATTCTCATCTTTTCATTTACCCTTTAATTCTTGCTTCATATCTTTATTATTCCTTTATTCCTTTACTCTAATATTCACATCTTTACCCTACTATTTTAAACAACTATTAATTTCTATATCACCTCTAAAAAAATAATTTTCTTAAAAATATATTTTAAGACATCACCTCTTAAACTTACTTAATATTTTACTTTCTCTTACTTTCGTTCATATTTTTTCAAAGAAACATTAATATCCAATCTATAACACATTATCATCTAAACTGCTCTTTTTTATCAATTTTCCATCATACATTTTTTTTCCATCTTTTTTACGATTTTATTTTTCTTCATTTTATTTTTCGACGATTTTAAAAAAATTCAATTCTCATCTTTTCATTTACCCTTTAATTCTTGCTTCATATCTTTATTATTCCTTTATTCCTTTACTCTAATATTCACATCTTTACCCTACTATTTTAAACAACTATTAATTTCTATATCACCTCTAAAAAAATAATTTTCTTAAAAATATATTTTAAGACATCACCTCTTAAACTTACTTAATATTTTACTTTCTCTTACTTTCGTTCATATTTTTTCAAAGAAACATTAATATCCAATCTATAACACATTATCATCTAAACTGCTCTTTTTTATCAATTTTCCATCATACATTTTTTTTCCATCTTTTTTACGATTTTATTTTTCTTCATTTTATTTTTCGACGATTTTAAAAAAATTCAATTCTCATCTTTTCATTTACCCTTTAATTCTTGCTTCATATCTTTATTATTCCTTTATTCCTTTACTCTAATATTCACATCTTTACCCTACTATTTTAAACAACTATTAATTTCTATATCACCTCTAAAAAAATAATTTTCTTAAAAATATATTTTAAGACATCACCTCTTAAACTTACTTAATATTTTACTTTCTCTTACTTTCGTTCATATTTTTTCAAAGAAACATTAATATCCAATCTATAACACATTATCATCTAAACTGCTCTTTTTTATCAATTTTCCATCATACATTTTTTTTCCATCTTTTTTACGATTTTATTTTTCTTCATTTTATTTTTCGACGATTTTAAAAAAATTCAATTCTCATCTTTTCATTTACCCTTTAATTCTTGCTTCATATCTTTATTATTCCTTTATTCCTTTACTCTAATATTCACATCTTTACCCTACTATTTTAAACAACTATTAATTTCTATATCACCTCTAAAAAAATAATTTTCTTAAAAATATATTTTAAGACATCACCTCTTAAAC